>PVIH01005429.1:110855-124473 GCA_004025045.1 Sigmodon hispidus | reverse complement strand
CCTGTCCACCCCACACTGTCCCCCTGTCCACCCCACACTGTCCCCCTGTCCACTCACCATGTTTAAAACAACTGGATAAACAGTGCTTCTTTCTCTGCTTCTCAAGGTCTTCGTGATGCTAGAGGCTTGGGTCTGATGTGCTCATACATTAACTCAGGCCGTCCAGTCTAGCACTACCTCAAGTACAGCCTATGGATATTTAGTATTTGACAAGGTTTACAATACCGGGAGACACTTTCAAAGTCTATGCTGTCATCATCCCCCTGAAGTACTGTAACTAACAGAGAGAGGCTAAAATCAGCTCAGCTACAGAAAGCTCCTGATGCACAAATTCTGGGTATATTAAAAGAACCTCAGAGCCAGATATTGGGGAAAGGATGAAATATCAGAGAGAGAAACACCACAGTCAAATCTCAACCAGCTGTCTTCCAGCTTCCTCAGCCTCGCTCCTGGTCACTTCTAATGCCTCATCTGACTTTCTACGCCTGCCTTAAATGCCTTCCTCAACCAGTTGTATCACATCCAGGTTAAGGTTTGGTAGACAGCCTTGAACTCACAGAAACACAGAAAGATCTCTGTCTCTGGAGTTATGGGATTAAAGGCAAGGCACCATCACTGCCTGCCTGGGAGCCTGGAACTCCCTCTCTCTGTAAACCAAGCTGGTCTCAAACTCAGATCTGATGGGATTAAAGGCATAGGTCACCACTTACCCGTGCTGGGATTAAAGGTGTGTACCATCCCTGCCTGGCTGTTTGGCCTTGTACTCACAGAGATCCTCTGGTCCCAGTGCTGGGATTAAAAGTGTGAGTTATCACTGCTGGTTATCCCTTGAGCTCACTAAAATCCAGAAGATCACTGCCTCCCAAGTGGTGGGACTAACAATGGTGTGTGCTACTTCTGCCTGGTTGGGCTGTGGTTGGATCGCTTCTCTGATATTCCAGACTGGCTTTATTAAATATATAACATATCACCACAAGCTCCAAATTCCTGCCATCCATCTAAATTCGTATGTGGTGGTATATTCAATAAGAAATAGCCTGAAATATTTTAGGCTATTGTCTTAAATAGTCTTTTGCTAAATAGTCAGGACAGAGCCAAACTATGAAGGTCAGGGAGTGGTGACTCAGGCTTTAAATCCCAGCACTCTGGAGGCAGAGATACTCTCATCTCTGTGAGTTCAAGGCCAAACAAGAGCCAGGTGGTGATGGCAGCCACCTTTAATCCTAGCTCCAGGAATGTTGAACAAGGAAGTAAAATAGCTGGACAGGGAGAAAGCAAAGTCTTCCCTTTGCCTGTGCCCTGGTCAGTCTGAGAACTTGTGGAGACAGGACCTCTCCTGTCTGGCCTGAGGAGTTGGCTGGATGAGAAGTGGCTGTGGTTTGTTCCCTGTCTCGTGATATTTCAGCACTTCCTCAATATCTGGCTCCGGGTTTTATTGTAATACCAAACAGAACTCATGCAATATTCATGAGGACTTTTATAATTCAGACTCTGCTGACTTTCATCTTTGGGTGGTTCCCCTGACCCTGTCATCCTCTGTGTATTCTCCATGGGTTACTTTGTAGGGTTGCCTTTTCCTTAGCCTCTATAAAAAGAATTTACAGTCCAGATCTGAATACAGGGAAGCTCACAACGGACAGTTAATTGTTTCCCCATGGTAGGTCTACTGCATGCCATCTCATAATTACCCCAGACACACATCAGAGCAGATCCTGCTTCCTTTACTGTTATGCTCCATACAAAGTAATGCCACTGTTTCCCCTACAAAACCAACACTGTAGTTTTGTGAGGGTGACCATAACAAAATGGGACAACAGAAATCCATCATCCCAAAAGTCAAGAGGTCTGAAGCTTAAAATAAGAATGTTGAGAGAGTAAATTAGTCTCGGGCTGGGAAGGCGCTACCCCAGGCCTCTGCCCTCTGTCCCATTTATCTGTGGTCATTTTCATGTTCATGCAACACTCCCTCATAATTAAGCCTGTGCACAAGTCGCTCCCTGCCCCTGTAAGAACATCAATCATACTGCAGGTCCTACCTCAAGTAAGATCACTTCCTGAGGAACTGGACCAACATATGACTTCCGGCGAAACAGTAAACCCATGAGCCACCTTCATTATTTTCACCAGCTTTGGTTTTATGCCTCAGTGCACCCCGCTGCCCTGTGGGCTCTTGACTTCACTCACTTTGATTAGCTCATCTTGTTCAAAGTACCAGTTACACCCAGTTTCTAATTTCTTTCTGCCCTGGGCTCTGTCCATAGTGAGTTCACTGTGTTCTCCATAAAGATAGCCATCACTTGCAACATTTTGAAACCTTATTTGAAGGTTTCATCTATTATTTGAAGCTGGCTACTGGAGAGATCACAGCGGCCACCACCACGGATCTGGTAAGTTCTCTCACGATATCAACTCTAAATGAGAAGTTTGATTTTATTGTATAGGTGGGTAATTTATTTTCAATATCTTTTTTAGATAAAACCTGAGAATCTAACCAATAGTTATCAAAATGGCTGTAGACAGTAATTTGTAATTTGTGGTTAACTTTCAAACCAGCATCACCATGGAGACTCTCACAGGTCAACTGGGCCCTCACTCCCTAACTTAGGTTGCAAGCTTGTCAGTCCAGCCTCAAGCTCCACTTTTCCATGGTTCTAAAGTCATTCTCAATTAAGAAATATTAGTCATAACTTACTGTGAAAAAATCCTTTGCTACATTTCTTTGCTTTCAATCCATTTTCTTATCCCTGATTAAACACCTTAATAAAAGTTAATTATTCCAGGACACTCTCTAACCTTCTCATAAGGAGATTCAAGGGAATTAATTTGTAAAAGTTGAAATTGAAAGAAAAGTACTTAATAGGTTAGGAGTTTAGGAGTCTATCGTGTATTACCTGGACTCTGCCACTGAACCAGAACTCAGCGGCAGCACAAAGCACTGTTAAGGAAGCCCGGCCTCTGTGCTTAAATGACGACTAAAGCAGCTGGAAAGGCTCCATGGCTTCCCTTGCTTCAGACATCACTACTGGAAGGACATTACATACTAAGAAATATTCATCTCCTGTAACTAAACTAATAATAAGTGACGGTCAAGTTCTACAACTGATGATATCAGTCATAACAACACAAAGTAACTCAAATCTAAAGAATTAAAAGATACTCAAATGCTAACAAGAGGAAAGCCACAGCTAAGAAGCTACAACTTAATGTTCACTAATACCACACTTCAACAAGAACCAGGGTGAGACCTTTCACAAACTCAGTCACTTATAACTCCCAGAAACCCTATGAACCATTGCATTTTGTGCTGAATTTTAGAATACAGTATGTAAATACAACAATAATGCTCTGTGTCAGACCCTAGAAAATGCAGTGATGTTTTCTCATGCTTACCAACACTGGCTTTGGTCAAAACCACACAGCACACACCAGGCCTGAACCTCTGCCTGCAGCTGGGAGGACATTTAATAGTGTATTGTGTTTAATCTGCTAAATCTAACACACTGCCACCTGACCAGATAATCAACATAATAAGTAGAGTATTATACATCCTGTTTTCTGTACTAAGTACCTGAAATCCAGGGTGTATTTACTGGGATGCACACACTGCAAATACTCAGAAACCAACCTCATGCAGCCAGTAGCTGCTGGAGAGTTTTAAGCAGAGGAATAAAGTCAGCTAGATGACGTCTTACCCAGGGGCCCCTGGGCCTGATATGTCATCCATGACATGAAACTCACAACTTCTGCCTCTCAGAGGACTAGACAATGCAGAGCAGGCATGAAGTATAGAACCCACTCCAAAGCGCATGAACCACCCCCTGCACCATAACAGTGCTACAAGCAAATTGTACTTTCTAGGATTTTAAAGTACTAATCTTTCACAAGAAATCAGAACTAACTTTATAAAAATAATTGATAACAAGCACTGTGGAGCTATAAAGTATCCAATAGACTGAGTTTGCAAAGATGGAAAGTCATAGCAGATAAAAGGAAACAGAAAGAGAAACTAACGTAAAATTCATCTTTAAGGAGAACCAAAGAGACAACTCAGTTGGTGAGGGTGCTTGCTACCAAGCCTGAAAATGGAATTTGATCCCTGGGACCCACACAGCACAAGGAGAGAAATGACACCCACAGTCATATCCTGGCTTGCATCCATATTTGTGTGTGCACACACACTCGCACTAAAAGAATTAGTGATTAATCCTGAAGTAATAATCTCAGTGATGATGATATCTAAAGACCCAATATGGTAAAATATTTAACAGAGCTAAGAGCACATGAAATAACATCTGAATACTCTATGTCAAGAAATTAGAAATTACACGAGCCGTGTACTTTACATATCGTCTGTTATGTCCTGGTGTGTTGATATACTTTCTGGCCAAGCAGTAAATTAGACAGTTCTGATGAAAGCTGTGGTAAAACAGATAAAATCACTAACACCTTATAAGAGACTAGTGAGCAGTGGATTTCAGACTACTGGGTGTAAGTATTTCTATTACAGGTAGATAACATATATGTGAATAACAAGCACTCATCTGACTCAGTGCGATCGCCTTAGACATGCTATGCATCACATGCACACACTAATGAACCCTGAATGAGGCAGAACACGAATGCTCTCATCACTCCAGCTGATGTTGCAGTCCCCTGCCTACCCTAATATACAACTCCCGCTGTAGCTAAAGACTGTTGGTTTTGCGCGTGAGAAAAGACACACACACACTCACACTACCAAGGCCACACGAGGGTTTATTTAAGAGAGTTCCCAGGCAGGTACAGGAGCAGAGAAGCAGGAGAGGAGGAGAGAGAGACCGTAACATGCGTCTCTTTTTAAGAGAAGGGGTGTGCACGGGCTTACACAGCCACGTTTAGGGGCGTGCCTCCATACCAGGTGCGTCCTGCTGGAGCCATGTTGACTTTATTACATGGAGTGCCAGGAATACTTACACTGACAAACAGCAATATATATTAAGTCTTACAGTGCTCATTACTAGCAAGCTACTGATAAGGATGTTTGTCAAAACATACATTCTTGAAACTTGATAAATATACAGTTATAAGCAACTTACTCTACTCAGTCAAGCACACCTCTCAAAAAAATTCTCTGCTCACTCAGGCACAAGCACACCCCCTCAACAAAATGCAACCCCCACTTCACATTGTGGTTAGAGTCTCAGACAAACTAGGGCGGTCACAGCTTACGATGAATCAGGAGAGTGACTGCATACTCATACGATACAGCAATGCTTTAAAAAGTAAATCAGAAAAGAAAAAAAGTGGGACTAAGCTACGGAAGGTACAGATAGACCACAGAACCAACCATCTGTATCCTCTTCTTTCTATGAAGGTATTAAAAACACTGATGCTACGATGCAATTATTCCAGCTCCAGTTGGCAATAAGACAAAGTACATGCACATGGTTTCTTTCATGAAAAATAAAACAATGTCGTCAACTAAACCTATGAACCACTATCTTAACGATGAAATAAGACAACTTTATTCCTGTGGATGAGAGAATAGTATATAAGAAACAGTCCAGAAATCCTCAATGGCTTGTGACATAAAGCCCAGCCTTTGAACAAGAAATGGAATCCTCTTCTCCTGCACTGTTCTCCACACATGCCCAAAGTTAAAACATCTTTTATATTAAGTAACACTTGGCTTCTGTAGAAAATCAGAAAGCATATTAGGGTAATAGTATAACAGTACTTTCTAAAAAAAAAAAATCATGCCCTCATCCTGACACTACCTCAGTAGTAATTCAGAGCACTTTCATATCCATCTCTTTCTCCCTCCCTCGCTTGCCTCCACTTCCCTTCCATGCCCTCTCCATGGCTTCAGGGCTACCTCCCTATAAGCTGACAACTCCCAGCTTTCTCCCCGGACTTCACCTTCCAGTAACTCTACACGTGAACACGCTCACAACCAAACTTCTCATCTCCTCTCCAAACCTGTGACTTCATCTTCTCTCTCTTTTTTTTGGGGGGGGGGGAGGGGGTTAATATATTTTTTTCTTTATACAAATCCTTTGTTACAAACTCTCTTTACTAACATAAAAATCACTTTTATAGCTAAGGATATAGCTCAGTTGGTAAAGTTCTTACCACAAAACATGAGGGTCTCCAGAATTCACTTTAAAAACCTGGGCATGGTGTCGTATGCTCGGAATTCCAGCACTGGGAAGATAGCTCAAGTTAATCACTGTAGGCACTGGCCAGATGTCCTCTGCTTGTTTTAGACTGGTGGGAAGCTCTATCTCAAAATTATGGTGGGCAGCACTTGAAGAATAAAGCCTGAGGTTATCCTCTGGCTTTCATGTTCAAGCTAGCATGTGTGTGCACATAATTCCAACCTGGGGAATAATTCTAAAATTTTTCCTATGACCAAGTTTCTTGGCTTAATCTCATTTCTTTGTGTTAGCACCATTTACAAATAGAGTTACTTACTCCACAATTGCTCCATTCAGCACTGTCTCCTACACCATTCTCAGAGAAACTTCAAGAGAAGGCTGCTGTAACAGAAGGTCCTTAAAAAGGTATAATAAGGCACAATGCCTTATTTTCTCTATTACTATACTGAGTCAAATGATGCTCTCCTATTTACTGTTATAGTCTAGTTTCTGATCCTGGGATAAACAAGACAACCAAAAGCAACCTTAGGAAGAAATAATGTATTGGATTTATAATCCCAGATCACAAGCAGGAACTGGGGCAGAACTCATGAAGGAATGCTGCTACAGGCATGCTCACTGACTTCTTTTTTTTTTTTTTTTTTTTTTTTGTATTTATCAAGAAAAACAGTAAATTGAATTTAAAATGCTGATAAGTTAACAATAACTATAAAGAAAATAAAAATCATAAGCATGAGTTATCAAGGGTGATAATGCAAATAATTTGCTACACATAAAATTACTTTGTGTTCAGCTCTCCCTCTGGATTTTTTTTTTCTATCCCTGTATATCCTTATTCAAGGGTTAGGGTTAGGGTTAGGGCTGAACAAGCTTACACTCCCACCAACAATGGAGGAGTGTTCCCCTTGATCTGCATCCTCTCCAACATAGGCTGTCATCTGTGCCTTTTATCTTAGCCAATCTAACAGGTGTTAGGTGGTATCTCAAAGTTGTTTTGATTTGCATTTCTCTGATGGCTAAAGATGAAGAACACTTTTTCAGGTGCCTTTCAGCCATTCATAATTCCTCTGCTGAGAATTCCCTTTTTAGATCTGAACCCCATTTTTTTGATTGGGTTATTCAAGGTTTTGGGCTCTAGATTCTTCAGCTCTTTATATATCTTAGAGATCAGTCCTCTATCACTTGTAGGGTTGGTGAAAATCTTTTCCCATTCTATAAGCTGTCGTTTTGTCCTATTGACAGTGTCCTTGGCTTTACAGAAGCTTCTTAGCTTCAGGAGATCCCACTTATTGATTGTTGGTCTTAGTTTCTGTGCCACTGGTGTTATATTTAGGAAGTGGTCGCCTGTGCCAATTTGTAGAAGTGTATTTACCACTTTCTTTTCTATCAAGTTCAAAGTGGCTGGGTTTATGTTGAGGTTTTTGATCCACTTGGATTTGAGTTTTGTGCAAGGTGACAGGCTCGGATCTATTTGCATTTTTCTACACACTTCCATCCAGCTATGCCAACACCATTTGTTAAATATACTATCCTTTTTCCATTGAATGTTTTGGGCCTCTTTGTCAAAGATCAGGTGTTCATAGGTTTTTGGGTTAATGTGTAGATCCTCAATTCTATTCCATTGATCCACAAGTCTGTTTTTATGCCAGTACCAGGCTGTTTTTATTACTGTAGCTCTATAGTATAAGACTTCATCTTCTCTTACTCCTCTTGGTAGTAGTTATTTTTTACTTTATTGTTTAAAAAGGAGAAAAAAAGAAAGGTCTATCACTTCTGTCAGGAGGTCCCCATTCTGTACCCATGGACATTGTCTTTGGGCTGCATGTGAATCCTCCCAACATGGCAGCCGGCTTCTCCTCAAATCAGTAATCCTAATCCAGCACATACTCAAGGAGAGCAAACGAAGCCCCTTCTTTTAAAGAAGGAAAGACTGGACGCATTATTAGACTGCTGTAAGCTTCTAATATGCACCTCTCTGTTTCCATGCATGCTGCCATGCTGGTCTGAAGAGCATGCTGCTGGTCTTTCCTAAGCTTGCCCATTCTTCCTGCAGAAACAACCAGAAGCATGCTTTATTTTGCACTGTATTGTTTTTTAAAACAAGATCTGATATAGACTAGGCTGCTTCAGACTTGCTGTGCAGCAGAGTATGACCCTGAACTTCCAATTCTCCTCCCTCTGTCTCCTGAGTGCCGTACAGCTAAACCAGTAAATTCAGTGCCAAGGATAAAACCCAGAGCTTAAGGAGTATTAGACAAATACTCTAACAGCCTAGCTACATTCCCATGCTTCCCTTCATTATCCTTTTAAAGCCTAAATCATGTAAGGCTCACCCTTTAATCCTGGCACTTGTACTCAGGAGGCAGAAGCAGGCAGATGCTCTCAGAACAGCTGAGGATACACAAGAAGATCCTATCTCAAAAATAAACAAATAAATAAACCTAAGTCCGTCACATTACTGTAAATACTCAGCTCATCCTCACTTCAAATTCCCTTACACTGCTCTTCTTCCACAGGACCCTTCACTGGACATGCTGTAATTAATTACCTGACTGCCTGTGTCTGCCTACTAAACCCAACAGCCAAGGCAGACATCCTGATGGGTTTGGACTTTGAGGGTTTTGTTTTTGTTTGTGTTTTGCAGGGGAGGTTCGATTTTCATGATGTTTCCTGTGCCCTGAGCTACATAGTGAGACCTCAAAAATTCAAAAACAGGATTGTTAGAGAGGAGGAAACCCACACGATTTCACAGTTAACAGACATGATACATGGTGAACAGTTTTCCATATCATGTTTAACTATACAGCTAAATCACATCCTAGCCATGGCCTTTCATTGGACATTTAGATAGTAACTACTTTGACTCTATTACAAATAATGCAATGAAAGTATATATGACATGTGACTGTGCAAGCACGCATGCCACAGTGTGTGTGTGGGGGGGATAACTCTCTGGGGAGTCTCTTTCACTCCCACCTTGAGGCAGGAACTCATTTCTGCTGCTGTGCTATGCTGGCATTGGATGGAGCAAAGGGGTGAGCCTCCTGCCTCTGTCTGCATCTCAAGATACTGGAATAACAAACCCCCACAATGCACTTCTTTACCTATTCTAGGGGTTGGAATGCATGGAAGTACTCTTTGGCACTGAACCATCTTTTCAGCCTTATGTAAAACATTATCACATAATTTACTTCTTTAAGAACTATCCTAGACACTTTTCTGGAGGGAAGGGGTGAGTCGGGATCTCACTATGGACCAGACTGGCCTGTTACCCGCTGTGGGGCACAAGGCTCTCTTGCCTCAATCCAGGAACGCTAGGAGTACAGGTGTGTACTATTACCACATCAGCTTTATAGATTTTAATGATAATGTGCTATCCACTCCAACCAATGTCCTCATACCTCACCAACATGAGTTATCTATGCACTGAAAAGTCACATGAACTTTAGTCTGTAGTAACATAGTCATGCCTTTAATAAGTTTAGTCGAAAGACAAAACCTGCCTGGGAGGTTGAAGAATTCCTGGGAGGATGAAGTGGGCATTGATTAGCAAAGTAGACAGCTCCCTGCTTGAGGTTCTCAATAAGAGTTATTTTACACTTACAGTTTCTACCATTATCCTAACTTAAAAAAAAAAAAAAAAAAAAAAAAAAAAAAAAAAAAAAAAAAAAAAAAAAAAAAAAAAAAAAAAAAAAAAAAAAAGCAACTACAAAGTGCTGGCACATTATTACAGAAATACCAGCCTATAAATTGCTTTAGATACGTTTTAATTTAACCTCTTTCTTCAGGGTTAACATACTGCATGGAATTAGAAATATTCCTAAACGCAGTGTGCAGCTAGGAGGGAGGACATCATTCCATCCTATTCCTGGCTTTTGTTTTTCTTTCTGACAGCCACAAACAGAAGCGAGCCCTCCAAAACCGTGTAAGCAGAGCGCAGGCAGATCTCTGCTTAGGTAGATCCGGTTCTCCCTGGCAGCAATATCGCCACCGCCTTCAGAACAGCTGGGCAGTAAAAGAGTCAAATGAGGCATCACCTGGAGACGCCCAGAGTTGAGATTCTGGCTTAGAAAAGAAAACAATGGCAACTTCCTTAAAGCATCCTGGAAAAAACCAGCGGCAGAGGCTCCCGCCTCCCTTTGACGTGGACAAACAGGGCGACTCCTCCCAGGAGGGCGCACAGTGCTCCAGCTACAGGCCGGTGCAGACAGACTGACACACAGACAAGAGACCTGACGACACACTAGCAGACAGACGCCGACACCACACACGATGCAGCGCCCTGCAAGGCCAGGCCAGACCTAGGGACCCCTGTGAGGTGCTGGCCCTGGAGAAGCTCACCGCAGCCAGGGTCCCTGGACCTACCAGCCTCTGCCTAGGGTCTCTGCAAACTGCGCCACCCCATCACCCAGTGCTCAGTGCGCGCGCAGGGACGCCCCCGCCAGGCGCGCGACACACCGAGAGCCCGGATGCTGCGACGGACGCGGAGGCCCGCACCCTGGACTGCGATCGCGAGACACGCTCAGTCCCTGGGTCTGGGTCGGCCGGCAGACACTCACCGAGCTCCTCGCATCCTGCAGCCTCCGCCGGCGCCGGCGCTTCCATCCCTCGGGGGTCTCCAGGTCGCCGCCGCCCGCTCTGACGCCCGCACTGCCGAGCATGCGCAGAGCCGCCCCGCGGGGCGGGGCCCCGGCCTCCCTCGACCGTGGGACACAAGGAACCGCGCCTCGCGGGGTGACTGGCGCGATTCCGGGGAACCCGAGCCTCCGAATCCCCAGGGTTCGCGTACTGGGAAACAGGGCTTCGGACCTCCTGCAACTGCGCCACCCACAGTCTTCCTCCACCCCAGTTTACACTCTCAGTCTCCCACACTGGCATTTTAAAGACAGCTGACGCTAGGGTTAAGGCTAAAGGTAGGGGTGTGCCACACTGTCAGCACTGCACACATTGCTGTGTGGTCCTGTGGGCACCGGAGAGGCAGAGCAATGCACTCTGTAGCCCACTGTGCCCAGTGTCCGTGATGTCACTTCACCACCGACAGACAGTAAGCCAATAAAGGCAGGTGAGGGAACCCCACTGCAGCAGACTGGCTGCATGAAAGCTAGCCGTGGATGGGATATTGAAAACTGCTGTGTTTACTCAGGCAACCCACCACTGGGAAGAAGAGGCAGGCAGGTTTCTGTGAGTTCAAAGTCAGCCTCGGCTACATAGAGAGGTCCAAGACACCCAAGACTACATAAACAGACCTTGTGTTATATAAAATTAAAATTTAAAATACTACCAAGGTGACACATGCCTGTAACCCCAACATCTGAGAGGATGAGGCTGGAGTTAAGATGGCCCTTACTTTTGCATGGAGGCCAACATGAGACTCTGTCTCAAAAAAGAAAAATAGAAATTATCATTTTTTCACATCATAGTTATTTAATGTCAGGACATCACACAAAACTTTTTGTTTCTTGCCTGTGTTTGGGGGACAGTTCAGGAGAGAAGTGTGTATGTTTCAGTGGGAACAGGGCAGTCTGAGTTCAGGCCACTAATAAAATAGCAGTGTGTTGTATTCAAACTTCACACATTAAGAAAAAAAAAAACCAAAAAACCAGTTCCTCTCAAACCCATATCTGTCCTCCTCTTGAAAACCCTCAAGGTTTTCACCAGATGAGCAGGCACAGTAGAGCCTTTGCTCAAGCCCAGTTTCCCCTGAAAACACATACATATCACAGGGAAATCCCCATTCCTCACAAATAGCAGAAATGTAGCAGAGATGGCGAGCTACTGGGACTTGAGTCCCTGGGCAGGAGGGCAGCAGAGATCAGTTTTAAAAGTGATAGCCTGGGTTTATTACTGAGTGTTAAAAGCATCAGAAGCCATTGCCTCTTAGTGACAGGGCATAGAGGAGACTAGCCTGCCTGTCCTGTAAGGCCTGGTTGAGTTTCCAGGCTGGGTTTCATTACTTTGATGTACGGATAAACCAAGCGATAAGGAACCAAGAGAACTAGGCTATCATATATTACTGCTTAAAAACTCATTTCCTCATATCACTCCTGCTCCAGGTCTTATGAATTGAGGCAGCAAGACTGACAAAATGCCTACAACTGTGGCTGAAAAGCTGAACTCCATGTAAGCAAACATACAGCACGGTTAAACTGGTAAAACAAAAGTCATATGTGAGATTGGCATTGGGACATTGGGCTTCTTCCTAAGGGCCACTTGGATAGCAGCTCTATGGCACCATGGGAGTAGGTAAGATAAACCAAGACACTGAAGGGATATTGGGAAGGTAGTGAGTGTATGCAGCATGGATGCTCTACACAAACACAGAGGACTGTACATCAGTATGAGACTGAATACACCACAGTATTCAGAGTTTCTAACTGTAATTTGTGACTTCCTCTTTTTTGTTTTGTTTTGGTTTTGACATAAAGTTTTTCTGAGTATTCTTGGCTATCTTAGAACTTGCTCTATAGACCAGCCTGGCCTTGAACTCACAGAGAGTGGCTTCCTTACTGCTAAGATTGACCACTTAATATTTTCAGATTTTTCCTGCAGTGTCTTTGTTTACTTAGCTCTTTATGACTGGCTTATCCAGCTACAAACCAAGAAAAATGATGCATAGGGTTAACTTATTGTGAAAAGGCTCCACACTGTCCTCACAGAATTTCATTGTCCAATGCCACGTGAGGAGGAAAGAGTTTATTTTACCTTACAACATGGAAGTCCCTCTCTGGGGGAGCCTAGGGCAGTAACTCAGAGAAGGAACTTCGAGTCAGGAATTGGAGCAGAAGCCATGAAGAGGTACTGCTTATTGGCTTCCTCTCTATGGCTTGCTCACACTGCTTTTGAATAGCACCCAGAAACACCTCCTCAGGAGTGGCACTGCCCACATAGAGCTGGGCCCTTCATCAGTCAAGGTAATACCCCACAGACTTGTCTCCAGACCAAAATAGAGACGTTTTCACAGCTGATGTTTCCTCTTTTCAGATGTCTAGAATTATGTCAACAAAAATACAACCAGCACATCTATAAAACAAGAATAGAATGTGATGAAAAAGTGAATAATGTGAGAGCAGAACAAACAGACAAGGAGATACTAAGTATATGACCCATCCACAAGATCTAGAATCTTAATTCAGAAAGGCATAAGAGGAGAAATCCAGGAATTGCACATTAGAACTGAGGAACATTTATTGTTGAAGGGCATTTGTTTCCAGCAGGTGAAAACCAACTAATCCAAGACATATTATTATAAAACTTTAGAATAATGAAAACAACAGAAAGTTGCTTGCGCCGCGCCCAATCCCGTCCAGCAGGAAAAGACACAGCACCAGGATTCTTCTGTGGTAATTGACCAGGTCCTTTATTGTTACAGATACTTCTTGCAGCAGTAGCCCCTTGCAGTAGTTCTTCCTCTCTCCCAACCTGTGCAGCCAGTTTTAAGCTCAAGTCCTTCACTCAGCTAATGCCGCGTGGGCCTTCACCAT
>PVIH01005429.1:0-110755 GCA_004025045.1 Sigmodon hispidus | reverse complement strand
TGCTAAAAGTTTTGCCAGTTTGAATACTAAAAGACAGTGAAATGGGAAGAGCCCTTTAGCTTAAAGTCCACCTGCCCACACATAGCAAACATCAAAGGCGAGAGTTCCATGAAGCATTGAATTCCACTTTTTCAAAGAAAACACACCCATCTAAAACTAACTCTATACCAATCCAAACTGGATACAGTGAAAGAAAAATACAACCACACTTTAAAATAATATAAAAGCTCAGTGTAGACATCTCATGTACTCTGTCTTGGTGAGCCCTGGAGGAATGCTTTACCAGAGTTAGGGAGTAAACCTAGTTAGAAGACATGGCAACCAAGAATCCTGGGCAGGAGAGGAAATACTAAGAAGATCCCAGACCACAGTTGTGCCTACAGAGATGTCAGTCCACCCAAAGCACCAGGAAAGGGTGGAAGAAATGATGAAATTCAGAAATAATCTGAAATTGTAAAATGGACAAAGAGATTTTTTTCCTCTTTTTGGAGAACATCAAAAGACTTTGATGCAGATATGATAAAGTACTGATAGAAGGAAGGTGAGAGGCCAGGTAGACACGGACAGCAGCCCAGCTGATGGTGAGAAGAAATATAGGAAAGTATATGCATAGTACATAATACGCTTTGGTCATGAAGAGTACAAATGTATACCAATAGATCATGAACAATACCAAGAATATTTATGTAGGTTTATGTAAAGGAGCTAAGTTCTTATGTTTCATAGTTGGGGGAAATGGTGATAAACAAAACTGAAAAATGATTGTGCTTTTTAGAAGCATGGAAGTCAATACAAAATGAAGTTACTGAGAATTCTGAATAGCAGCCTCTCAAAATAAAATTATAACTAGGCACGGCACCATCATTCATTATAAGCCCTATTTGATTTTAAGCTGTGCACATGGTTAAAAAATACTAAATTCACAAAAGAAATATCCTCTATAAATTACTAATTTTCATTAAGACAAATATCCCAGCAAATAATCCATAACATTAAGCTTATTAATTTTTAAAGTCATACTGTTTCCTGTTCCGTATTTTCAGAGTTCTTTGGTGTTTTGGTGGTGATGGTGGTGAGGAGATGGTGGTGGTGATGATGATGATGGTGGTGGTGGTGATGGTGTTAGTGGAGATGCTGATGGTGATGCTGTTGATGTTGGTGGGGGTAGAGAGGGGTAGTAGAGTGTGTGTGCCATGCTTATCTCAGTACTGATCCAAAGTCTTACATCTTACTACCACTCAGCTATACCCCAGTACATTTTTGTTTCCTTTCTTGAAACAGCTTCATTAATTACTCAAACTGATCTCAAATATCCACTCCTACTGCCTCATTTTCTCCAGTAACCAGAACCTTGAGTGTGTTTTATTGTGCCCACCACAAATTCACTGTTTCAATGCTAGTCTCTCTATGGCTAAGGACATAGCACCTCAGATTCTAAATTTCTGGAGTCTGCACAAGATGGTGAAGAAAATGTATTTTCTGAAATGTTCTCTAAGTTATTATACTTAGAATTAAAAGAAGCCTGTGTATTTATTAAATACTACCAACCCAGAAGTGGCCAATTTAAACTAATACTAACTCATTCAGCTATGATATTCCTCTTTCAAAGCATCTACATGTAAAAGTTTGTCAGGAATTATCAAAGGTTATAAGTTGCTTTCCTTTGGGGCTGGAAAAGGTAAATGTTCCACAGACTGGAAATGTAAGGCAATGAACGGAAACACTGGTTGCCACACTAGCTGACCTAAGGAGGGTGTCCTGGGAAGGTACGGCACAATGGAAAAAGAGAAAGGCCAAGCTGAGGAGCTGCCCACAGCAGCCTGCATTGCCCCAGACTGGCAGGGCTCAGTGAGCTCACACAGAATGTGGAACAGTAAGTGCTGTTAAACCTGTGAGCATGTAGTGCCCTGCTATTGGGAAAGCCTTTGGACACACACTAACACATTCGGAAATGTTCTAAAAGATCACATGTAGAAAGCATTGAAATGGTCTCAGATCATCCACTGCTCTCAAAGGTCCAGCTAGATTCTAGAGTTCACTCTGGGTTTGTCTCCTTACAAGGGCTGTGACAGAGTCAGGCAGCGTGCTAACTATGATAGCCTTCCCCAGTGAATGCCTGCTTCCAACCAAGTTCACACCCACCTTCTGCCTCACTCCTTGTCCTGGACACCACCCTGCACAGAATGCTCAGTGGCTCACTTGAGTGACATTGCTAATCAGGTTTCTGGAAGAAGACCACAGGACAGAGCTGAACGAGCTGTTAACCCCACTGTGCCCTCCTTAAAGAGTACAGAATAGTTTCCTCTTGAGACCCTGGCCTGGGGGCTCTACCTTCCCATGTCGATTTCTCTAAACACATACTTTCTTAACTAGCTGAGCCTTCAGTAACCAATTTCCACTCAGTGGGTGTCTGGTGAACCTAGAAACTTGATGCTCATGGCTCTGGGAACTGGACTCAAAAGAAGGGGTCAGCAGAGTACAAGTGGTAGGAAGCTCCTCCAGACTGCAGGCTCCAGCCTTTTCATTATATCCTCACACAGGAGAAGGAAGATGGGTCTCTGACTGAGGTCCTTTTATAAGGATATCAGTCCTGGTCGTGAAGCTAGCACCCTCATAACCTCTCAGTGGCCACACTTCCTGTCACAGTCTCGTTGAGGTTAGGGTTATCTGCCATTGGGTGCATTGTGCCTACTCACGAAATGCAAACAAACAAAACAGGCAAATGGTCCTTACTTCCTCTGTTGCCTTTAATTAGCCTTCCAGTGTGCCTCGGTTTCCTTCTAAGCCTATATCCAGGCACATCCATTCCCTTATTGGTTTGTGTGATGAGCAATGGATAAATTACAGAATTCTAATTCACAGCTTGGTGGCTAAAGTTAACATACTGATGCGTGATATGTTAAAATTCCGCAAACATAGGTGTTCAGTGTTCTTACTACATATGCATGGCACAAGGTGATGGATTTGTTAACTTGACTATGATAACCATTTTACAATGTATAGTGTCTGTCAATATACTACACATACCATAAGCGGATTTATTTGTTTGTTTGGTTTTGGTTTTGTATACCAAGGTCACATGTAGCCCAGGCTAGCTTCAAATGTCAATGAGGCTACTCTCCAATTCCTGCTCCTTTTGTCTTCACTCACCCTACACACACATACACACACACACGTGCATGCACGCATACGCATGCACACACACATACATACACATATACACACATTCACATGCACACATGTACACATGTACACACATACACACATTCACACACACATGTACACACATACACACATATACGCGCACATATACAAGCACACGTACATACCACACACATACACCCCTACCTGCTAGGATTACAGGTATGCACCATCCTACCTGGCTTGCATTCAATTTTTTTCAGTTAAACAACTCCACAATCAAATAGGGGGAGCCAAACCTGGTAGCACAGGCCTGTAATGCCAGCTACTTGGAAGGCTGAAGCAGAAGGTAGTAAGTTCAAGGCATACCTGGGCAAAGCTAGTCATTCTATCTTAAAGCAAAATTAATACACAATAGGGATGAGGCTATACCTCAGTAATAGAGCATTTGCCTGGTGTGTACAAGCCTTAGGGCCAGTCCCTAGCATCACAGAGAATTTACCAAAGAGCAGAGGTAACATGCTTTATACTAAGCAACATGCCCCAAATCTTATAACTGGAAGCCAAATGCAGCTATGACACTAGGAAGGTATTTACATTCTGCTTCACAGATTCTCAAGGTCCAGAGCTAGCAGTGGGTGCTGTCCATACTGTCCCTCACTTTACAATCTATGACTCAGTCATCACACATTTCTGTGAACTGTCCCCTTGGGACCAGTGAAGATTAAGAAAGTCACTGTGGAATCAGGTGACTAACTGCTGCCAAGTGTCACTACTAAGATGCTAACACACTATTTGTCTTCAGAAAATATAGCTGCTCAGAAAACAATACACACACAATGAATCCCAGTAAGAGCTGGAACGCACAGCATGGCCAAAACGGCTCAGATTGTAATAAATGTGTGGTTTTAAAGACTCAGATGTGAGAGACCACACCCTGAAAGCTTTCCCATCCCATTGTACACATTATATGTAAGCTAAACTATGAGGACACGACTTCACTTACTCTGTCTTGAAATCAAACTGTTGTCCTGCTGAGCACTGAAGCCTGGGATTTCTCTGAATGCTCAGATCCTCCTGTGTAAATTTAACTCTCTGTTTCAGGATTTTAACATCAAGGTCTGGCCTGGGATTTAATTTCACAGGCTGTGCCTGTCAGCTTGTATGTAGTCTACTTTCATCATAGTTCAAAGGGAGTATGTGAGAGGCTTCTGATAAAGTAGGTCACTGGAGAGCCATGTTATGCATGAGGAAGCCTGGAATTCCTGCACTCGAAGCTCTGTAGTGCTGATCTGAGGTGAACGCTTACAGCTTGGTGACGCTGTTGAGAATATCAGCTCCACTGAGAACCATAGCTCCTGAGGGAAGTCAGCCTGGGATGCACAGGTCCCTAGAGATCCTGATTAGAGATCCCTGAGGGCACAGACATAAAAAAGCTTCAGGAAGAAGTTGGGAGTCTGACAACCTCATCCCAGTCCACAAAGTTCACACCACTAGAAGTTTTTGAGACTCCAAGAGGGACATTTTAGAAAGACGTGGCATTTAAAATACAGAAGGAAAGAACGCCTACTGTTTCCCTGCACTGTGCTCTGTTTACTGAATGCATTCCTGGCAATCTTGCTTGTAGTCACTTGGTTCATTATCTGCTACATCCAATATTTACAAGAGATCTACGTGTCCTCAGCAGACCCACGATGTGACTCCTGAGCAGGGATCTATCAACTCGACATCTAGGCTTTCTTCAGCCACTGGAGAATAGCTACCAGCTCCTCAGTGACCCGGTGATCTGTGCTCTTGCTCTCACCCAGGTCTCTCCTTTGCTCTGTCTCATCCTGTCCTCAATTCAGCTGAAATAAAAGTCCTGCCCCAGGAGTGATATTTATGGCAGAGCCTGCTAGTCACCCGGTCCCAGTTTGCCTCGGCAATCTACATTTTCTCTCTTGTTCCAAGCATCCCAGTCATAGGAAAAGTCACCATCTAACATAGAAACATGGCTCTGAGCGCTACTAAGTCCCTTTTTACCATCAAGGCACATGTGGCTTTGGTATCACTCACAGGGACATCCATAGTTACTACAGACAAAACCTTAAGATCACCAACTTAAGGAGGGCCCTGAACTCTGAAATGCATCCTCCTTCTAGGACCATCTGAACTGTCCAGACATTTTGTCTCTTAGTGGTGTGTTAGCTGTTCCAAACGCCCATCTGACAGTCCAGCCTAATCAGCTCCTTTAGTCCTGAACATTTGAGAAAATGTAAGTGTCCGCTATTGCCACCCATGAGCACACAGAGACATCTGGAAGACTGAGCCCAGAAAATATCAGAGGTACCTTACATTCAGCAAACAAGGAGTACAGAGTACAGGGCAGGTGAGGAGCAGCCACATGCTCTACAGCTGTTCTGAGGGTCTGAGGGTGATGCAGCAGGACCATGGCAACAGGGTACACTCAGCAAAGGCCATAACTCCTTTGTCCCTCTAATTGACAATCATCTTGCTGTCTAAGCACATTTTTTTCTTTCTTCCTTTTCCTGCTTTAATTGAAAATCAATCTTTTCTCACATAATATATCCTGACTGTGCTTTCCCCTCACTCTAACCACCCCCAGCTCCTCCTCATCCAGATCCACCCCATTCTGTCTCTCATTAGACAACAAATGGGCTTCTACTGGATAATAATAAAATAAAACAAAAATTGACACATTGGAATTGAACAAAATAACAAACATAAGGAAAAGAGCCCAAGATGGGGAGCAATAAACAGAGATCCACTCCTTTGCCTGCTCAGGAATCCCATAAAAATCACTAAACTGGAAACCATCATATATATATTTCTGTTGACCATCTACTGCTGGGCACACAGCCTACCTTAAGAGTAGTTTGTCTCTCCAGTGAGACTCCTTTTGGAGAAACTAAATCTTCATTTGCAAGCACTTATCAATGGGAGACTGTTCTGGGTTATATGGGAGCATGTGTCTGCTTCTCCTTAAGTTGTAGGACTTCAGTGCAGGCCTGTGCAGGCTGCCTCGGTCTCGGTGAGTCCAGACGTGTGTTGATTATGTTGATTTAGAGGGATTTGCTTTCCTGGTGTCCTCCATCCCACTGGCTCTTACACTCTTTCTGACTCCTCTTCCTTGAGGGTTTCCCAGAGTTGGGAGGGAGGGCTTTGGTGGAGACATCTGTGGATACATATTACTTATTTTAATATCCACAGACTTGTAGTTTAAGGCCTAATTTTCCAAGTTCTCTCACCCTCTGTAATTGTCTGGCTGTGGTTTCTGTACCCGCCCCCATCTGCAGCAGGAGGAGGCTTCTCCGATGACAGATGAGCAAAGCATTGATCTATGAGGATAGAAGAACATCATTAAAAGTCACGTTGTTGCTACATTTCCGGATTTTGTTTGGTTTTGTTGTTGCTGTTTTTAAGAACAATGATATTTATTTTTACCCTAGGTCCCTGAGCTGCCTAGTCTCAGGTTCTTGGTCACCTAAGCAATTTGGGTTCCATCTCATGGATGTACTTTCAGTCAAAAGCACATATTGGTTGGTTACTCCCACAGACTCTGTGCCAGCCTTGTACTAGCATACACTGCAGACAGGTCACCATTGTCTATCTGAAAGTTTGTGGCTGTGTTGGTGTTTGTGTTTCCCATTTGGTAGCATTCAGAGAAACTTCCTGTACCAAAGGCACTAGCACAGGAGGGGAAGGTATCTGCAGGCATCAGCTTAATGTCTCCAGAGGAGAATGACATAGCTCAACTCTGCTTCCGGCTCTGTGACTGAAAACAGAGGAAGACTGGGGCTGGACGGCACCCACACACACACATGCTGTAACCTGGGAAGAGCACTTGTAAATTAGGAAATGACGTGGGGCTTGAGAGACGGTTCCACAGTTAAAGAAACACTTGCTGCTTTTGCAGAGATCCATCTGTAACTGGACAATCATGACAACAAGGAGCTAGGTGCCCCGTGTGCTGCTTATTTATCTATGGCTCTCATTTTGTTTTTGAGACAATCTCATGTGGCCTATGCTGGGGAAGATGTGGATTGTTTCCTGCCTTCCACTGTCCAAGTGCTGGGATTACAGAAGCACACTACCACACAGATTTATGAGATACTAGGAGTGGAATTCAGGACTCCCTGCAAGCACTCTACCAACTGAGCCATATCCCCAGACCAACAAAAACTCTTGAAGGAAAAAAAGAAATGTAGATGGTTTGCAAGACTTCTTTCTCTGTAACAGAAATGAATGGATGGCCTTGGTTGAGAAAATCATGTATAGGTAAGAAAGTTGATATGAGTGTCTAGATAGATGTAGGGAAAACCAGAAATGGCCACAGAAGTAACATTATCAATGCCCAGGGCAGCACAGTCCCAGAGAGGCAGTGTCCCAGCAGGTGCTTGCTGCCTAAATGAGGAACTTTCCCCAGCTAATGGCAGCCATGACCTACTTTCCATCTAAGCCTGGAGCCTTGTGTTTAGCACAGATGTTTTCTGATTTGGGCTGGGCTTCTCCCTCAAAAACTATGTGTTTTTACAGTTGGGTTCATTATCTAGACAAGCACCCTAGAGTAATTTCCTCTGAAGAATGAATGACCACACACACACACACACACACACACATACATATATACATAAATAAGTAAATGTAATTTTAAATTAAAATTAAAAACTACAAATAAAAGATACACCAGTTACTACATCACTCTGACAACTTGATTAATGTATGGGGCCCTCAGGTACATTATCTCTATGTAGGTGAAGAAATGAGTCCCACTGGTCCTCCAGGAGGCGTGAGTCATATGAGCATCTGTTGCAGCTTCTTTTCCTGTAGTTGGGATAGAAATACCTGGCAAAATGCAGCTCAAGGGGGAAAGGGTTTGTCCCAGCTCACAGGTGAGAGGTAAAGCCAAGGAAGCAGTCAAGCTGCTGGCCGGTCACATGATGTCCGCAATCAAGAGATGAATACCAGTGCTCAGCTGGCTCTCATCTTTTGGTTTTTTTTTAATCTTTGAGATCATAATATAATATAATATAATATAATATAATATAATATAATATAATATATCACACTTCTCCCTTCTCTTTTATCCCTCCAAACTCCCCACTACATCTTCCTGACTCTCCTTCAAACTGTGAGCTTCTTTTTATTAATTGCTACTGTATGCACATATGTATATGTGTATATACACCCTACTCAGTCCATAGAACATTACTTGCATACATGTTTCCAGGGCTGACATTTGGCACTGGAAAACCGATTGCTGTTCTCTTCCCTGGGGGAGACCACCTACCCACCCCCTGCCCTCCTCAGTTGTCGTTAGTTCCTGAGGTAGGGTGGAGTCTCATGGGCTTTTCTTAGTCTAGTTTGGCATGTCCATTGATCCTCTTGGTTCAGCTCAGATTTGGGGAGTCATGTTGGTGAGACTTTATGGGTGTAGCTTCTGATCAGGAGACACATTTTAAACACTCCAGGATCCCCTACCTGGAATTAGCCCCACCCACACCTGAAAAGGACCTTCCCATATCATTCTCATCATAAACTGGGGTGTTTCCTCCCCAGAGATATACTCCCAGTACATTGCGAAACTGCCTGGCTTTTTACACTGCCCCCTTGGGTCGAAGAATGCATACAGTTTCTATAATGTCTTTTCCCATCACCTATACCAGGGACATCAGTCAACTTTCAGACATACAAAAACTGAAAACAAGTCTATAGTGAACACTGACTATGTCCCACAAGCGGGGCTGCACGGTTCATGGATGGATTCATGAATCCCACAGTCTGCCTGCAGCCGGTATTCTGAATGTTGTCAGTTTTCGAGGCCCCTCCCCTGAGTCCCTGTGCTATGACCCTGGTTCTCTGCGCCCTTCGTCTCGTCTGTCCCAACAGTCAGTCACCCAGGGATCCCTGCACCGCTGGCTCTTCTCAGACATGGTTGTTCTGACTCATGCAGCCCAGTGAATGATAATTAAGTTGACTTCAGCCCAGGACACAACTGAGCTGGCTGCAGCTGCAAAGCCTGTGCCCCTTCGGGGAAACCAGAACCGTCCCTTACACTTCTTTCTGTGCCTCTAACATGGGCTGTGGAGGGTAAATGTCTCCATTAGTTAGGTGGTAGGAGCCCCAGCTTTATGTTATTAAGTTGTATTAAATACCAGATTCCCTTCCTACCTCCTCCCTCAGCAAAATAGCCAGGTCTTAGTGAGCTGATGCACCCCAAGGGCAACTCTGTAAAGGTTACCTCAGTCCCGTTTCTCACAATTTACTAAAAGTTATTTAGAAAGATTAAGTCCCCTCTGAATCTGGTTGATATCATTAAAATGATATTGGCAAGTGTCTGTCCAAGTGAGTGGCCCTGTGTGATCTTTGAACACTCTTGTCACAAGGAGTGGCCTGCCTGGCCAGCAGTAGGAGGGAAGGGGCTGAGCAGCATGACTCTAGCTGACCCACTTGTGCTGCTCTGCCCAGGACCTCCCCAGTTTTAACTCTGAAAGTCCCTCATCCATGAAACACCCCAGTCCTGGGCATACTGAGACAATCAACATACAATTTCCCATCAGGAAATAGCACAGTGAGCTTGATTTCAGATTGCTCACACTGCTACAGTAGGGCTCATAGTAGAGACCTCATCCCGCATGTGCAGTGGGCTTTATCCTCAGCATGGGGAAGGGGAAGCATTAGGATGGTGATCCTGGGCAATGACTCAGTTTCTCTCAAGACTTTCCACCCCAATCCTACTGGCCGTATACACACACACACACACACACACACACACACACACACACACACACATGCACACTTAAATAATAGTAACAACATTTTACTAAGTTCAGGAAAAAGACAAACCTGCCATTAGGTACTTCTTGACAATATCCTAGAACTTCAGACTGCTGTGGTTTGGAAATGTCTTGTTCCTTAACCATTTCTGTGCTGGAAATTTCATCTTTGCTGTGGTGACATCATCATGGCAGAGCTTCTGAAAGGTAAGTATGAGGTGTACTTGTGTGCAGCAGGAGAAACTGAAAATGCCAAGTTCAAGGTCCGTCTGCCTAGCAAAGGTCCAGGGCTACCCAGCAAAACATTGAAAGAAAAGAACGAAGGAAGAAAGGAGAGACGAAGGAAGGGCTGGGGCTTAGTCAAGGGTAACCAGCCAGGGCAGCTGACTCCTGGATCTCTGGGAACTAGGCCAGTTGTAACAAGCCTCTCAAGGTCTGTGTTGATGTATGTGGCTTCTGTAGCCACAAGGACCATGGGGACTCCTGGGGGCCAGGCTGCCATCTGAGGCCATGTTGGTATCTGAGGGCCATTTGCCACCAGGGCAATGTTGGTCTTCATGGCCTGCACCACTACCTGGGGTCATGGTAACATCCAGAGCCAGGCTGCTGCCAAAGACCATGTCTGTGTCTGTGGTCCTGCCGCAGTGGAGTTTGTGGCTCATGTTGGCATCAAAAGCTATATGGATGCCCAGGGTCAGGTCAGCCACCTAAGGCTATGTTGATGGCCAAAGACCATGTTGGTAGCTAAAGGCCATGTTGCATCCAGGTCTGTGCAGATCTGAGTGACCTGTACTGCTGCCCAATACCACAGTGATGTCTGGTCCATAGCTGCAGCTGAGGAAGGGTCATGGCTGGGTCCATGGCCCTTCTGTATCCAGGGTCTGTATTGATGTTCCAGGTTCCTATTACCATCAAAGGCCACATGGATGCCAGAGATATAGGGCCATTTTAGTGTCCCTGGGCCATGCTACTACTGGGGCCATGCTGATCTGTGTGGCCTGCATTGCCACCTGGGGCAGTGGTAACATTCCAGAACCAGCTACTGCCAAGGACCATATCTGGGTCCATGGTTCTACCAAAGTTGGGATCTGTGTTGAAGTACAAGGCTCATGTTGCCACCAAAGGTTACAAAGAAGCACAAACAGTGGCCTTGTTGGTGTCCAGGGGCCATGCCATCACCACAGCCATCCTGATCTGAGTGGCCTGTGCTTCTTCTCAGAGCCAGGATGTCGTCTGGGCCCAGGCTGCTGCAGAGGGCAATGTCTGAATCTGTGGTCTTGCTGCAGCTAGGGTCTGTATTAATATCTGTGGCCCATGTCACCTCAGGGGGCCATAGGGATGATTCATGATGGTTTCACCTCTTGTCTAAGGCAGGGCAACCACCAGTGGCCTAGACTGACCAGCTCAACTACCATCCAAGCCCACAGCCAGTCCTTGAGTGGACCTGTCCTAGCATCTACCCCATCTAGGACCTGCTGGAGCTTGTGAAGTAACTGGTCCTATGGAACAGTACGTGTAGGATATAGATGGCTTTGAGTGACCAGAGGATAGTCGAGAGGATCCAGTGATGATGGTGCACTGGAAACCAGAGGCCTTGAACCAGACAATGGCTCATTGTAATGAGCATTTACGAGTAAAGTTGAACAAAAGGGAGTAGTGAGTGACACACTGAGGCTCCTAGTGCCACCAGGAAGAATGGGGATGTGTAGGAGAGGCGGCAAAGATGGGGGACCAAAGAGAGTTTTTGTTTTGTTTTTTTATGTTTGTTTTTCTTTTGTTTGTTTCTTTAATTGCTTTGTTTTCATTTGATTTTTAAAATTTTTCTTTTGAGGGGTCCTGTACAGGTGGGGAGAGAATATGGAGGGACTGGGAGTTACGTGGAATTAGGGTTCATGATTGTTAATTTTTCTAAAAATGAGAAAGGCTGCAAGCATGAGTCATGTGCTCCATTATGGTTCAAGAGGAGCCCAGAGCAAGCTTAGTTCTTCATTCGTGGAGGGTTTGGGTTGTAGGACTCCTCAAGGATATAGTGGCACTGCCATTTCTTTAATGGATGTAGGTGTTTCTATAAATTCTATTGGCAGAATGTCAGAAGTTAAAATCCATTTTTTAAATCTAGAGTTTAGTTTTCTTATGAGAATAACTATAGCATATCAAGCCATATATCACAGTCCAAGCATGCTACACGCCACCGCAGGATGGCAGGCTCCACCACCCTCACCAGACGCTTTAGAGCGATGATTAACAATGCTGTGGGCTTTGCTGCCACCTTGTGGGAAATTTATTATTACAAACTAAGGGATCTAAGAAGTGTTTCCTTATAAAATGCAGCAAGTCCAGTTAAAAACCAACACATCCAGAGAACATTCGTCATGAACCCCCGGGAATCCTGGTCACTGGAATGAGTCTGGCTCAGTGAGTCTTTGTTGGTAACTTACAGATAGATGCTTTACTACCACAGTTATTGACAAGAAGCAACAAGGACAAGACGCTGCTCAAAAACAAACCAACCAACCAGCCTAAGCACAGAATCACATGTCCCCATGTTTTCAGTCATAATTTCTTATCTTATTTTTGGAAACACCTATGCAATGGCAGACCTTTTTAAAAAGAAGAAATTCCTTTTCACGAAGAACAATGACAGTAGCAGGCGCTCCGTGTTCTGAGCTCTCTTCCTGGTTCCCTGGATGCTGTGGTGGCTCACTGGGTAAGACCTTAAGATAGATCATGTATCAGTTTTCTTTCCCGTTGCTGTATATACTGAAAAAGAAGGGACAGGGTTGTTTTGTGTCACAGTTCAAGGGTACAGCCATGACAGGGCAGGAGCTTGAGGTCACATTGCTTCCACGGGTGGAAGGAGAATACTGGCTCGTTTTCTCCTTTCCATTCTATCCAGGAGCCTGGCCTGCAAGATGGAGCTGCTCACAGCAGCCCAGCAATCCCACTTGAACGTACTCATGGAAATCCGTCACCGGCCTACCCAGAGCTAACCTAATTCAGATAATCCCTCGAGGCTTGTCTCTTCACTGATTCCAGATCCTATCAAGTTTACAATCAACATTAACCATCACTAAAGGTAACAGTTATGGCTTTTAAAAATGTCTACTCAGTTGAGATTGAAAACTAGTAGATCAAACATAGATCTCTGCAAAAGTCCAGCTTGGTGAATGATGAGCTTATCTTAGTTACTTACAGGTGCCTGGTTAACTCATGGCAGCCAGATCACTGGTCAGCTTAAAGGCAGCCACATTAACAAAAAGTTCCACCCCAGTGGCTTACAGCTTCTGTGACCTCTCCGAGAAAAGAGGACCTGTGAGGATGTCATTAATGCCCTTGAGATCCTTCCACCTCCCTCCACAGGGGAACCTTAACAGGACCTCTCATAAGCATCTCCTGCAGGTAGCCAATGTCGATCTCATTCAAGACAACAAGAAAAATGCAAAAAGAGGTAGGCCAGTTGTACACATCTACATACATTAGTTTCTCATTCTTTGAAACAAGTATCTCAACCTGTTTCTTGTCACTCTAGAAAGGGCTTCCCTTTTATTTATTTTGTGTCTGAGTGTTTGCCTGCATATATGTATGTGTACCACACATGTGTCTGGTGCTCCTAGAGGCCTAACGAAGGCTTTGGGTCTCCTGGAGCTGGAGTTACAGGTGATTGTGAGCTAACACATGGGTCTTGAGAACTGAACCCGAGTCCTCTGCAAGAGCGAGCATTCTCAACAGCTGAGCCTTCACTCCAGCCCCGAGAAGTCCTTCAGTTCACAAAATACACCTCCTTAATTTTCACAACAGTCACCTTCCTTTCTGGAAGACTCTTTTTACTTTCTTGATTAATCCCAAAATTCACAAAAAGTAGTTTGCAAGTTGTTACACACACATTACACTGTACCTATGCTTCTTTTTGCTCTTATTGGGGGAGAATGCACTCTTGCAGATGCATAAACTTTAGGATATTGTGGTGCATGAATACAGAGCTGGCATTCACCTGTCAGATAAGCCTGGTGTCTTAATATTTATTTTGAAGATTGAGTAAACAGGAGAGTTAAAGAGGTAAACCAACCTTGGAATCAAATATCCAAAGTCAGCATGGATGGATTACAGTCTGGATTTTCTGGTTGCTGGTCCCCCCACCCCTAGGGAGGGGCAGCAGTAGACAGACTGACCAAAAGACCCATAAGGAAGTGCTCTGTGAAAGAGCCCCACATTTTCTCCCAGGACTGATGACTTGGATGTACCAGCTTGCAAAGCCTCTAAGAGGAGAGGACACTAAAGAGGGAGTGACTCCCCCCAAAGTCAGCTGAGCCAGCCTGTGGTCAGTGGGAGGAGGGATGGGCCGGCCTTCAGGAGTCCAAGAGAAGTCAGCCTTGCTCAGGACAGAAATGCAACATGACTCCTTTATGTGTCTGCTTTTCTAATCTGGAGTGCTCACGCACATTTACCAGGAGACGCTCTGCCCTTGCCTTGTAATGAGGCTGGGACAGCCTGAGGAAGGGACCCCCGGGGTGGGGAGGCTTGCCTTTCACACAGGCATTGCTCTCTCCAGCAGGAAGCTGGGGTTCTGAGCAGGCATGGGTCACAGGCTCCTTCCTACTCCAGACAGCAGCGGGCTGTCCTCACGGTGGCAGTGCAGTGTTAACTAGCAGACTGCTCTCTGCAGGCCTGCAAAGCGGCTGCAAACAGCTCTGCTTGCAGTAGATGCCAGGCTGGGCCTGGTGTGGTGAGCTCTGCTGTCTCTGCAGGACTCTGTTCTCACTCTTTCAGCCAGTACTAATCTGTTTCTGTGCCACTTTAAAAGCCACTATGCATAAGAGCTCAGGTACAAGGGATGCAAAGATTTACTTTTGCTTTTAATAATCTACATTCCTTTCTAAGACCTGGGATGTAAATGGTGCATGAAAGAGAGATGATGTGTCACTGTAACCAGTGCTGACCACAGAATGGTGGGGATGGAGGGACATGTAATACAGAAAGAAGTTCTTCAAATCTCATCTTAAACATACTTCCTGTCTTAAATGCTGGCTCTGGCTCAGACCAGGCTGTGTACCCCTATTCTGTGATGCTTCAGATCCCTGTATTTCTTGTCGTGTTGTTATTCCTTGATAAGCTTTTAAGCTCATCAGGCAGAAGATGCTTCTGTCCAGTCCTCCCCTCACATCCCCAGCATCTGTCATCAAAGTCTGGCTTAATGGTAGATTCATTAATGCTGCTGAATGAAAGAGAATGGAGGGGGTATGTGCAGGATGTCTCCATCACAAAAACAAATCAAAACAAAAAATTATGTCTGCAAGACTCTAAACCAAAGAAAAACCTCAGTTCACCAAGGTTAGTTATAAGTCCATCTTCTGCTTTCAATGGCCTCTTACTCCTAGAGGCCATAAAGCGTCAGGTCAGTAGGAGGACCTGGGCAAGTGGGAAGATGAGGCCTGCAGCCTTTTTGCTGTCTCTTGTGCAGGGACTGAGTTCTGTCTCTGGCCACTGTGCTGCCAGCCTATAGCAGCACCTGCCACCAGCATCCCCCCCCCAGAACCTCTCATCTCAGCCTGCCCACTTCTTGCACTGCTCATAGGAAGGAAGTGACTCAATGCTAAGGGACGGCAGAACACACGGGCACCTTACCCTCCCTGCTCCCTGGAAAGACACCTACAGGCCAGCCATCAGCCTCTGCAAGTTTAGCCTCTCTCTAGAGCTCAGCATCCAAGCACCTCTGTAGTTCTAGTATGGGAAATGGAGGAGAAAATATTTCCCAATGAACACTGATTAATTATCAGCTTCAGAAAGAAAACTACCAATTAACTCTCACAAACTCTTCCTATTACTTAATAAATAGATGTGTATCTTTTCAATGGAAACTTTCTATGATACCTGTGTGTTTCTGTCTTCAGGTAGCTAAGCTATGAATTAACATAAATCTAATATTTAGAAACCCAGTACTTATTTTAAGTCTCAGAAAATAATAACATTTTAATGAGCACCAACCAATGGGTTGTGGTCCCTCATCATTATAATGCAACTATCCTTGGAGTTTTCATTTTGTTTTCTATGAGCTCTCTGCTGGAGTTCAGTGAGCATCACCTCAGAGGCCAGAGGTGCAGTGGACTTTACCCCCAGAGACCAGGGTTGCAGTAGACTTTACCCCAGAGATCAGGGGTGCAGTGGGCTTTAAACCAGAGATAGGGGTATTGCAGACTTTATCCCAGAGATCAGCAGTACAGTAGTCATTACTCCAGAGATCAGGGGTGCAGTGAGATCAGGGGTGCAGTGAGATCCACCTGAAGGACCGGTGTATATATGCAATCCACCACAGAGGGCAGGTATGTCATCAGGGGCTCTCTCATCTGGACTAGTGCAAGTGTACTTCATGATGTTACCACAACTAAAGTGCAGACAATTTGTGTCTCATTGGGGTCTCAAAATCAAGGCAGTGCTTACATCTCGTGAGACTTGATGGAGACTTTGTCTTTGAGATCTCCTTGGGAATGGAAGGCCCATTCAAACGTAGATGACAGTTGTCGACCACTGGTGGATTCTGTATTTCTCAGCCAGAGAGATGATAAGATAAATGACTTGTGGGAGTATTCCAATTCTCTCATGATAGCCTTTTAGCTAAAAAAATCATCCTGTAGCTCTCCATTAGTCTACAAAGTGTTGCTGCCTTTAAGAGGCAGCCATGCGGCAGTTGACCACATCTTTCTCTTTCATCCTTGCTTCCAATTCAATTTTAAGGTTTTAAAGTATTTGACCTGAAGCCAGTTATAAAGGCAGTAGACAAAGAGGCATCCTGAGTCTCTTCTTTCTCAAATTCCATGAATTGTCAAGACTCCAGTATGATAAGAGCAAATTCTGCTTCTGCCTCTTTTTATTCTTTTATCTAGATACCATTTATTTTCACACCTACTTTATACATGTATCAGTCTCAATATTTTTATATTGATAGTTGGCCACCAAGAACCATGCATGTACTATTGTGATAACACTTGGTATTTAATACTTTCAGAGACCTAATCACAAGTTAGGGAGATGGCTCAGTGGCCTACAGCAAGCACTGGGGCCTAAGTGCAGCTCTCCAGAACCAACAAACAACTGGACTTAACTGTAGTCCCAGTGCTGGGGGATAGAGACGAGTGGACTGTGAGGATATAAAGAGACTGTCCCAGGCAGTGGTGACACATACCTCTAATCCCAGCACTTGGGAGTCAGAGACAGATGAATCTCTTTGAGGCTAGCCTGGTCTATAGAGCCAGTTCCAGGATAGCCAAAATTACACAAAGAAACTTTGTCTTGAAAAAAAAGAGAAAGAGAGAGACTCGTGGTGTCCAAGAATCAGCTGGTCAGCAATCCTACGTGAGTCAGTAAGTCTTGGGCTCAGTAAAGAGACCTCAAAAAAAAAAAAGGTGGGGAGCCATAGAGGAAGACCTCCAAATGCCAACCTCTGTCACACATGCATCTGTGTGCACATGCACAGGTACACACACACACACACACACACACACACACACACACTAAGAATCACAAGCATCCCTCTTCTCTGTTTTCTCTCTGTGTCCTTGAATGCCTTAGGGAGAATGTGCCTCCATCTCTGTGTCAAGGTTCTTCACTGCTCCACCGCCTGTTTGGTTGATATTCATAGAGGAAGATGTTCTGAAAGCTGGAGATGAAACAGTGAGAAACAGCACTGAGATAAATGCAATAGAATAAAATCTCAGCATGATACAGAATAGAAATGTTGATCTCCACAGCCGCCTGCGATGCTGTAGCCAGAGAAACAGCCAGGCGTGAATGGGTACAGAGGATGGGAGCTTTGAGGCTGTATATCTGCCACTCAGACTCTGAACACACATTACTAAAATGAAACTGTTGGCAACATAGGAAGCAATTGTCCTGTGCCCATCACTTTTTGCTTCATTTTGTATTAAGGCTTATTTCTTTTATCTGATGCTTCTCCCAAATTCCTGCCTGGCTCCCTGCTTTTCTGTCCTATTTCCTATCCCCACATCCCATGAAAGACACCATAGAAGAGGCGACAAGGACAGCTACTCTGAGGAGAAACCCTCCTAGCCCCTGTGTGACCCCCTAGAAATTCCAAAATCTACACAAATTTCATTTCATTTTGAACTTTCTTGTTAACGAGACCATAAGCTGTGGATTTTCCCATGTGGAGCACTTCCGGGTTAGTGATTATGGGAGAGCCCAGCCAACTGTGAGTGGTGTCTCCCTGGGAAGATGGTCCTGGGCTGAATAAGAAAGCAGCCTGAGTAAGCCAAGAGGGGCAGGCATTTTTTTCACGGCTTCTGCTTCCATTTCTGCCTTGGGTTCCTGCCCTAGACTTTTCTCAGTGCTCAACTATGATCTAACACATGGGGTAAAATATTGGGGGCTTGCCTGCCTCCAGGAACTAACATACCACACATGTTGATTCTATTTCCAGTTTGAGGTCATTGTGAATACTGCTCCTGGAGACATTGTTGTTCCTGTCTCTCGGTGTCCAAATGTGTAACATCTGAGTCAATACCTGGGGGTGTGAAAGGCCGACTTTTGACACAGATGGCAAGGAATTGCGTAGCAGTAGTGAGGGGGACATCTTGATAGTTGGCTCACAGGGTAGAGTCCTAGCACTCAAGGGGGATGGGCTCCAGCTGTGATTCCCAGAGTCTTCACTGCCCTGCTCAGCTCAGGCTCACGAAAGCCATCCTCTTGAAGGGAAAGATCTTCTGCAGACAGTATGCATGGAGAAAGCATGTGTTTCAGTGAACAGTCCTGCTTGGAGGCCACCCAGCCCACTATTGTCTGGATTTCTACCATGGTGAAGAGCACAGAATTGGAAGATGAGAAGAGCATGTGATGGAATGGGTGCAGTTAAAGAACAGTGGCTGAAATCTCAGCCATCTCGGCCCCAGAGCCTGAGAACTGTGCAGGCTGATCACAAGCAAAGGGTTGCCCAGTGTGCACAGGCATAGACTGGACCAATTGCAGGAGAGGCAGGAGCATAAATCTAAGCTAGGGGTGGACACAGGGAAAGAAGCCTCTCGATGCAGGTGGTGGCTTGGGCAGGGTGTTAGAAGGCCTGGCGCTTTTCTACAAGGTGCAATCTCAGAAACACTGGTCTTCTAGTCAACACTTGGTCCTCAGCCTCAGCACCCATGACTCTGACCCAGCTTGCTTCCCAGACTGTGCCTGTGTTAAGGCTAATCAGCATCTTCAGCCTCACCGTTTGACTAGGGAAGGGCAGGACACCTGTAACCCATACTCTCCCACTCTTCAGGCTGTACCTTTCTGGCTGTTATCCCCTATGCTTCTCTCCCCTTGAAAAACAAAATCCAGAGTTTCCATTGGTTTGTGTGAAAGCTAGCTACTGTGAATTAGAGACCTACAGACTGTGTAGACAGCCTAATCCACAGAACTTCTGTGAATTCTCAGAGACTTATACCACCCAGGCCCAGGAGGCTGCTAGAGCACATTCCAAAGATGAAAAATCCAAAGCAAATAATTCTTTAAACGTTGATGTTTAGTTCATGTATTTCATCTTTATTTAGACTACTGCACCTGCAGTCAATTCTGTCAAGGGAAGTCTGACTGTGACTCCCTGTGACTCCCTGTTTGCTCCTTGACCATCAATGAATTGGAGGATGAGCTTTGTAAATGTTTCTGAGAATTAAAAAAATATTCCTTAAGCCCTGTCTGGGCATACTGTCCACAAGACAATACAATTGCTATAAAACAGTTTTGTGGAAACTGTAGTCCCTTCACCTTGAGGCCTGAAGCTATTTTTGAAGCTGAGAAGTTTTTAAACCCCCAAAGCTGAACACCCAGGGCCAAGTGCCCAAGGTCCTGGGTAATCAAAGGGCATTCCGGCCCAGCATTCTGGGAGGCATTCTCTCCCCATCCTAAAACAATTAATCACCCAGCAGCTGCTCACCTGCCAGCAATAGTAAAGAAACTTTCTCTGAGCCCTCACTCCCCAGTCTGATAACAGCATTCCTATGGTCTTTCTTTGATCTTTGCTTTTAAAAGAGCTTGCTTTGGGGTAGGCAGCTCAGCTCAGTTCAGTTTCTAATCTGAGCTCAGTTGTTACAACTGCAATTAAAAAACAAACAAGCAAACAAACAAAAAAAAACCTTACCTTGCATTTGCATTCTGAGAGTCTGTGTGATTCTGGGGATTTTTCTGGGGGTCATTGAGACTGGGCAGAACAGTTTGACACTATAGATAACATGCTTGGAAGCAAAGCCCTTCCAGCTTGCACCTGACCAGTCAACTCAGATCACACCATGTCTGCCCATTGTCTTCTTAGATCCTTCATCACTGCACTGTTAGGGTTAGTTCTTCCATGTGGCTAGTGGCTGCTCAGTGGTGTGTTCAGCTGTTCAGCTCAGGTCTCTGTGACAGGGCCTCTGAGTCTGAGGCAGGGTTACTGGAGGGAGAAACTGCTATAGTCTAGTCGTGGAAGGTCATTCTTAAAGCAGGTAAGAAAGAAAAACACATTTCTTACCTGCCCCCAAGAATGTGCTGAGTGATTATTGTGAAAATAGGTTGTTATAAATTACCCAGTCTCAAGTGTTCTCTTACAGCCCCACAAAATGATAAGATGCCTCCCATAATGCTCCAGTACATATTTGGTTATTTTCATAGCAACACAGTTCACAGAAGCAAAACACTGAAACATCTGACTGCCCATTTAGAGAAAGATGCCTGAACATTCAATTGTGTGATCTCATCATTTCAGCCACAGAATGGAACAGTTCAAAGGCATGAGCTACTGTGAGAAGCAAAAGATAAAGGGTAAAATCAGCACTAGATGAACTGAAAAAGAACCAGCCGTGGTGCTTTGAATGAGAAATATCCCCCAGAGACTGATGTGTTTGAACTCTTGGTCTCCAGCTGATGGTGCTGTTTGGGGAGGTTATAGAGCCCTTAGAAGTGCACCTTACCATGATGAAGCACAGCACTGGAAGCTGCTCGGAGAGTCATAGCCTCACCCCACTTCCTGCTCTCTCCGCTTCCTGTTTGTAGTTGAAGATGTGAGCTTCGAGCTTCCAGCTCTGGCTGTCTGCTGCCATCCTCCCCCACAGACCGCATCCCACCACCCACTCCTGTCTTTGTTATGGACCCTCCACGGAAAAGTGTAATCCCGAATAAACTCTGGCTTCTTTTGGTCATGGTTTCTTTTATCACAACAATAAAAAAGTAACTGGATACACCAACAGACCACAAACCAGATAATTCCATCTTTCTAATGATAGCAAAAAAGCTGATAAGACAACTTGAAATAACGTACATGTGTGTGGTAAGATGTGATAGTGAAAGTGATGATCCGAGGTTAGGCAGTGTATACAGTTCTAGATTTGTGAGCCGTGTACAGATCAGTTCCTTCGTATCGTTAACCATGGAATATAGGTAATACTCTCTCAATCTTTACAGAGGGCGAGCCCCGTTAGCATCTTTACTGCTACTTCATCTTTCAGTATAGTCCAGCTGTCTGTCTACCCGGGCGAAAGTTGCCTAAATCAACACACTTGATCTCCAATCTGACTCTTCATTGCCATGTAGAAAACAGGAAAGTATAAACTGTAATCCTAAGGCTTCCTCCCAGCTAATACAAACAATCAGGTGAGAGATTGATTTGGAACTAGACCACAGAGCAAAAAAGTTCAGAGAGCTCATCAGTTTGCAGATGGCACAGCAATGGCAGAGAAACTGTGCGCTCAAGGGCAGACAGCTAGAGCATCAGCACTTTGCTTAGTAGCCTTTCAAACACTTTGGACAACCAGGCAGCCACTGTAGACAACCATCCATCCATTGTGAACAGCCAGGCTGTCACTGCAGATAACCGGGCAGCCACTGTGAACACCCAGGCTGCCACTGCAGATAACTGGGCAGCCACTGTGAACACCCAGGCTGCCACTGCAGATAACCGGGCAGCCACTGTGAACACCCAGGCTGTCACTGCAGATAACCGGGCATCCCATTGTGAACAACCAGGCTGCCACTGCAGATTACTGGGCTTCCACTGTGAACACCCAGGCAGCCACTGCAGATAACCAGGCAGCCACTGTGACCACCCAGGCTGTCACTGCAGATAACGGGGAAGCCACTGTGAACAATCAGGCAGCCACTGCAGATAACCTGGCAGCCACTGTGAACACCCAGGCTGCCACTGCAGATAACCAGGCAGCCACTGTTAACAATCAGGCAGCTACTGCCTGGGTGTGTCTGGTTTTAGGAGTTGTTCTTGGAATTTTAGCTAAGAAAACAATTCTCTGACTCCTACTAATGAAATAAGTCTTAAAATATCTTTTAATAAATGTCCTGCTTTTAAATTTTCTGAATAGATTCTGTTGCTCACAAGTCAATACTAGCTTGTGCAATATCCACAAGAGACTGTCTCCTCCTCTACTAGAATGGCTGAAAAGGAAAAGCAACTGGCATTGGTTAGTCTTTTCCTTTCCTTTTTCTCATAAGCTTTATTTTGATCAAGAAAGATTTGGTGGGGATGGGGATGGCTCATTGGATAAGAGCACTTGTTCTCCAAGTGTGAGGCCTGAGTTTGAATCCCTGGGACCCATGGAAAAGCCAGGCATAAGTGACTGTAACCCCAGCACTGGGACGGAGACAAGTACATCCCAAGAGCTCACTAGCCAGCTGGCCTAGTCAAAATGGTGCCCTTCTGGTTCAGTGAGTGACCCTGATACAAGGCAGTAAGGCAGAGTGATAAGGAAGGACACCTGACATCCTACTCTGGCCTCTGTGTGCATGTGGATAAGGTGATATAACTGTGTATACACTCATATGCATGCACCACACACACATACAAAAAAATAAAAGAAAAAAGAAAGAAATCAAAGACCTGTTTCCATGTCTTAGTTTAAATGGGATCAACTTATTTATCTTGAATGTGTGGTAGTTAAAATGTTTATATTTCAGGGTTCATCCTATTTGAGCTAGATGGCAGATGTCTTAGCAATCCACACTGTTATGTTCCTATATATGTCTTTACAGTGAAACTGAAGAGAGTTAACTTTGCTCAAGAAACCCATTTTGTATTCTAGTAGCCATGTTGTACTAAAATAGAGTGCAGTTTCACATTCCTGGCAGGTGCTTCCCCAGTTCCAAGAAAGAATGAGCTAAGCCTATCTAAGGACACCTGGATGGTCTGCCCCTCAGGCAGTAAAAACCTGCCAGCCACACCTCCCAGGTGGGTCCAGGAATGTTAAGCTGTAAAAAGTCCCAGCACATGAGTTCATCAAGAGCACACCTGCAGCCTTGACCCCAAGTAACCCTGTCTCATGGTCTTTGCCTATAAGAAGCTTGTGTAAGGGAGCTCAGCTCTTCCCTGCACCACACTCATGGGGTGTGGTGAGGAGAACAAGCTCCCTGCCTAGGACTGTATCTCGCTGACAATAAACCTTGCTGTTGCATTTCAGACATCTCTGTCTCCGGTGGTCTCTCTGGGTGACTGAGATTCAGGCATTACAAAACCATAATGTGTTTGAGTATTAAAATTTTACAAATGTTAAAAAACATGTGACAGCATAATAATTAAATAGACCCCAACTTGCTATTAATGTCACATCCACTGAGAAGATCCTAATCCATACTTATGAACTAGAAAGTCTTGCTACAATTCCACAGTGGCAAGAAGTGAGTGTGACATGGGTACTTACTTAGACAGGTCACCATCGAGCTGAAAGGATTCAGTGGGGTGTCTGTTTCTCTTCAGAGAATGGTTTAGTCTCCAGGCAGGAGTCCTGCCTGATTGTGCCTTGTGACTCTTAACTGAGAGCTTCTCTGCTGGAAGCAGCCTTGGTAAATAGCATTTCCTGGGGAGGAGCCTTCTGCTTCCCACATGTTGAATACATGGCAAGATGACACACAAGGGCAGGAGAAATTATGGAAATGTAACCACAGCAAGGACACTACTTGCTGCTGGGGCCACTTCTGACTGCTTTCTATTGTGAGTAAAATGGATTCACACTAAAACTTAGCAAGAATAGTAGAACTTATGGCTGGTTAAGGCAGGAGGTCTGTGAGTTCAAAGTCAGCCTGGCCTGAATACCAGTTTTGAGGTCAGTCTGAGTGACACAGACACCTTGAAAAGGTATTTCTGGAAAGCATTAAGTAGGTGAGGAAGACACATACTGAAGTGGATGGCACCATCCTGTGGGATGGTGGCCCAGACCAAATAAAAAGGCTGGGATAAGAGGTTTCTATTTCCTGATTTCCCCAGATGTGAGCAAGCAACCCCATGCTCTCACTGCCCTGGCTTCCCTGCCATAATGGTGTGCACCCTCCTTACTGTGAGCCAAACTAAACATCTTCTCTGGCATCTAGCTATGATGATGGGAAAATGTGACAAGCACAGACACTGATCAACCACTGCAATAAACAAATAATTGTTTCCAAGGACTCCCTTGGGCATATATATCTTGGCTTCCCTGGGCCCCTTCCTCCTTTAGAAAAATATCATATATTATGCTTTATATATGCATGGATAGGTAAAGATATATTCATGGCCCTGGCAGTACTGTGGGTCACATGCACATGGAGACACAGTGTTGTACCCAATAAATAAGGAGACACTGGGAATGTCTCTGGGATTAGGTAAAAGGAACTTTTGCCAAGCATATTGAAATTCCATCATTCCCTCTAAGAGCATTTCAGTCTTCTTTAGGACTAGCCTTGTGTTCTTTGAGCTTTCTTTGTAAATACATGACTGATTTGTCAGCAGATGCTTCCTGTTCTAAGCTGTCAATCTCTATGTGGCTGTCATTCCTATCCCAAAATTGGTATCTTTTACAGCCCTGTCTCCCCTGAGAAGTCTGTGACTTTGAATTTCTTTACCATAAGAATGTGAGCAACTTTCAAAATTGAGAGTTTCTCCTCAGAGTATCAACAGAAGAGGCAGATCAGGAAGAATTTACTCCAGATTAGACCAAGTTCAGCAAAGTGACTAGGCTCTGTTTCCCACTACCCTTCAGGAAGCCATCCAGCTTCTTTGTGCATGCCATTCCACTGCCTGAAATAAGCATGCTATTCATGGAATAGATAAATAGTAAACATAAATACAATAGCTTCTCTAGAATACTGTATATTAATAAAATAATTATAATCTTTACTTATGCGAGAATTTTTTTAATAGTGACTTTAAATTATATTTAGGACTTAACATCTCTGCCTAGTGGGTTGGGCAGATTGAGTAACCAGTGAACAGAGTTCCTTAATATTGGGGGTATCAGAAATCTCAGGTGAAGACTGCGGCTGCACACAAGGAACCCCAGAGAACGATCAAACCCAAGTTAGTAGAAGAAAGAATCTGGTAAACATCAGAGCAGGGACAAGCAGACTAGAAATACACACGATCAATTAAACACGGTGCTGTGCTCTTTGTAAATACACACACGACTGACAGACACCAGAACGACCCTCCAATTCCTCCCTATTTTTGCATATTTACATATTTCTGTATTTTCTTAGCTAAAACACAGCAGTGTGAGTCACAAGTAGGACTGTCACTCTTTGGACCTGCCACCCTCCTCACTGAGGAGTGAGGGACTGACTGGCAGAGTGACACCTGCCATTATTCATCTGTTTGGCTCCAACCTCAGAGAGCAGGGATTTATCACACATTAGCGACTACTTCAAACACTGCAGATTAATGAGGCATGAGATATTACTCCAGACTCCCATCATCTCACAAGTTTGGTAAACATAACAAGCTTTTCAGTCAATGTTGAAAGGTCAGAAGGGTTGCCGTGGGCCTTATTATGGAAGGACTGGTTCCACCCTAGTTCTGGGCCTGCCCTTTTACTCTGAGCGAAGAATCAAAAGACAGTTCCAGGCTACTGCACATGATCCTCTTTTCAGGAATATATAAAAACTCGCCAGCCAGCCACCTTCAGGAAGCATAGAGGTCACCAGTCTGTGCCTCAGTGACCCATCCCAAGCACTTAGGGCACACCAGAGTGCCCTAATGAGTCACTACTGTGAGCATCAGGCAAGCGCACAGAAGAAGGCAAGACAGATGGGAAAAAATAAAAACAGCATTCTTGCATCAGATGTCAAATACCCAGGTAGCTGGACTACAGGAGGAGAGACCAGGGCTCTCTGAGCAACCATGGAGTCCCACGAGGGGTGGCGCAGTGTGAGACTCTCTCTACCACTGTGGACTCCTAAGAGCCAAGCACATGGAATTTTGCTCTGTGTTGCTTCTAGAAAAAACCTCAGGAAATCATTCATGGGCCCCCAACTCTTCCCAACAACATCTTTTTCTATTTTCTCTCCGGATAAATCCCTCACTTCCAATATATTTTTCTCTTCTGGAGCTTTCCCTACCCTCCTGAGTAAAGTCAGTCATAAACTATTCTGTGTTTCCACAGCCTATGTGTGTTCCCCAGGCAGTGGGTGGTCACTCTGCATCTTCCTTCAGTAACCCACTGTTCATATGGGGAGAACCCATATGTTCTCCCCATGCTATGGAGCCTGGCAAGGTACAAACACATGGTAAACAGCATTTTAATGGATATATGGATAAATTAACTAGAAAAGACTTTTATAATGAGAGATGATGGGACGACTCTAGTGAGAACGAATTTAAACTTTGAAATACCCTTTAAGTGATAAAATGGAGAGAAGTCGAAGAAGGAGAAAAAAGAGAAAGGAAAAACAGCTTATTTGGGCTAAGCAAAAACACTGAAACTAAAATAAATGATCCAGAAATGAAGGCCTCCTTAACCTGTCTCTCTGAGAGATTTGCTCTAAGCACATCTCTGTGTCTCCAACAGTCTTTCTATGGAAACAGTCTTATAATTTATATTCTCCCTGACCATACAGAAAAGTGTTCCAGCTTCAAGTAAGCCACACATATCTATTCTGAGTTTGGCAATGGCCATATAACAATAAACAAGACAGACATTAGCCTTGCCTCCTATGGGTTCTATGAAGTAGTAAACAAAAGAGCAATTACAATTTTAAGTTGTTAGTAAATGATTAAAAGATGGATGAAGGGTATCCACAGCATTGCCATAGATTCTGTCTACTGAGGCATGATAGGCTGATGTAGTTTGGGGAAGCTAGGCTGGCAGCAGAGTAGATGAAAGGGGGATCTGGAGAAGGTTAGACAGGCTACAGCAAGTACACTCACATACAAAGCCGAAACCAACAATCAATTTAAAGTAAAAATTTCTCAGTCTGTGGTCTGTGAATCCCTTTGGAGAGTGCAAAGATAAGTATCAGGATTTTTAAACCTCAAATTCATTCCTTATGTGTTTTATGTTTGTGGTTTGTTTGTCTTACAGTAATTTCACAGTCTCCATCCACCACCCAGTATAGCATGGAGCATCATGTTTTCAAATCATTGTGAAAGGTAATTTTAGCTGACAGTCTGACTGGACTAAGAGATGCTCATATGGCTGCTGGCTGTTATTTCTTGGTTTGCCTGCCTGCTTGCCTGCCTGCCTGCCTGCCTGCCTGCCTGCCACGGGTCAGCACTTGAATCAGTGGAGTGACTGAAGAAGAGCCACTGATCAGTGTGAGCAGGTGTCATCTCAAGGAACTGAACAGGACAAAGGACAGCAAAGGATGGAATCACTACTGCCGAGCTCAGCGTTTCCCCTGCCCCAGGACATCAATACTCAGTCTTTCCTTGCAGCTGGCTGGGTCCATGACTCACTTCACCAGCCCACCAACACTCCAGCCAGGAGGTGGACTTAGATTATTGGCTCCCTTTGTGCCCATGCCTTTGGGAACTGACAACCACTGGCTTTCTTGAGTCTCAGAAAACAGACCATGAACTTCACCCTCAATTCCTACTCCATAACTCTGTGATCTGGTCCTATATGAATTCCTCTGTATCTACCAACTGTGAGTCTTGTTGCCCTGGAGACCCCTTAAGATCTTTGCTAACTTCAGAGTTAGGAACATTATGCTCAAACATCATCTCACAAGTTTCAAAACTTACTTACCCTCTTGGAGATAATAGGATAGTTTTTCTATATGGGTCTACAGGGTATAAAAAATCAATACTCCAAAGAAAGAATGGGCTGGGTTTTGTGCCTGGCAGATGATGGGGGGAGCAAAGACAGGGACCAGGAGAAAAAGGAGTGCTGGTGTCTAGAGCAGGAGACTGAACAAGTCAAAGCTTCCGACAGCAGATAGCATCGAAGGACCAGCTCATGTCCCTCTGTGTTTCGTGTCTGCGAAGGAGGCTAGGAGACATCAGATCAGAGATTTACCTTAGGAGCTTGGGGACATCTATATCACTTCATTGGTAAGGGCAGATGTTAGTGGGATATGGATTAAAAAGAGGAATGAGAAGAAAGCTTAGGTGTAGAACGGGGCTGGGCAAAAAACAACCTCTAAGGGAGCCCCAGACTCTAACCACAGCATTGCACTTGGCTGGATGAAAGTCAGCCTGGACCAGACCTGAGGGACAAACAGCACAGCACATGGCTGCAGAGGCATCCTGGAGATGTTCAAAGAAGCTGTCAACAATACAGGGCCCAGCCATACATCTTAAGGTATTTACCTCAGCTCTTTGATTTTTATGACCTGAACACACTTTAAATGTTAGAAGTCCTTCTAGTTGACTGTACATATAACCACTTTCATTATGAATCCTTCATTAATATTTTTATAAATCTTTTAATTATTTAGAAATAGCAGAAATGTATTGCATTGTTTTATGCCACTTAAATTTTGTGACTACCAAATAATTTGTATTAGTTAATAGTATAACAATACATTGCACAAAATAATGAGTTTCATTATGTCACACTCATGCATGCATATCCTATGATTTGATGTTTTCAATGTAGAAATTACAAAACATGGATGTGACCTAGTCTTTCTAAGCTTCTGTGACAACTGTGGACAGAGGACACAGAGGTCTGAGAACACGAGCTCTTCTACAGCATTCAGCAGAATTTCTCTTCTGACCAAACCTTAAAACTAACACACACACACACACACACACACACACAAATTTCCATTTGTGAAAAAATAAATATTTCCTTATTTTTCAATAAGACTGGTCCAAAGATCCATTTGGGAATTTTCTCTCCCTGAGAATTTGGGAAAATGAAAAGATACTAGAATGTATTTTCTGTTGAGGTTCTCAAGCTCTCTGGTAGCTGTGGTGTCAAGATCTATCTGGAAACAGCGACAGTAAGCAACAGATGCTTCTAGAAGGGCCAGCAAGTGCTACTTTCAAGCCATGTATGGAGACCCTCACAATCATGAAGGCTTGGTAACTGGTCTAATGTCACAGGCTAGTGCATGTGGAGCTTAAAGGTGAATTTCTCCATCTGTGTCCTCCCCCACAGCCAGTGTGATGGCTTCCTTCTGTTCCTCCTTCTGCTCCATGATGGACCAGTGACTGTCCTCTCCCCCTGCAGAGTGTCCTCAGTGTCAGCCATCTACCTCAGGAAAGGAAAGCAGCAGAGGCAGAAATACAAAAAATTAATCCAGAAAAGGCTTAGCTAAGAAACTAGGAAATGTAAGGAAGGGGCTGTATCACTGGGGCTAAGACAAGACCACAGATGCGCCGGTACCCACTGTTATGGTCCATAAAAATATTCACCTTCCAGCTGCAAAGTAGGTCAGACGGTATGGCATTGTCAGAAATGTCACATGAGCATGTTTTGGTCCTTGCTCACTAAGCAAAATCAAGTACAACAGTGTATTTATTTAGGGGCATGTGTTAGTTAACTGTCCTCACTGTGACAGGAAGCTGCTTAGAGGAGGAGGGCTTACTATGGTGTACAGCTGGAGTGGATCCATCCCGTGGCAGGAAGGCAGGACGGCTAGAAAATGAGGTAGCTGGTCACCCCAAGTTGCAGTAAGAAGCGGAAAGAAGACAGAAGTGGGCTGAGTCTCAAAGTCCACTTAAATGACCCACTTCCTCTATCTAGGCTTCACTTCCTAAAGCTTCTACATCACTCCAAAACTGCACTCCTAGCTGGAGAGAGATCAAATGTTCAAACATGAGCCTATGGGAAACATTTTACGTTCAAACTGCATCAAATCAAACAGAATACAAGATGAATTTCAGCAACATAGAGCCAGCCCTGGCAGTATCCCACACCCAGCAGGCATCACTCTTGGATAATGGAAATGACTAGACGCACTTCAGAAAAATTTAGGAGATGACTCAGCTAACAGACACCCATTGAAAGCTTACTTGAAGCAGTATCCAAGAATGAGTCTGAGACAATCGCTAGCTTCTGAACCTTGAACTCTTTGGAACCGTCTTCCAGAATCAAACTGAGTCACTTTTTGAGTGACGTTTTGGCTTAAATGGAAAGCATTTAAGAAGCTTCATTTAAAATGACAAATACCTCTTATTTCACTGACAGAAAAAGTTATTACTCCTGGTAAACAATATCTGCTTCCTTTAATTATAAAGAGGATTTTGATGCCTCAAGAGCTTTTTCAACTTCATTTCAGCTGCCAAGAAATTCACAGCTGCATTGTAAGGTAGGAAGCAAGAGAGAAGGGGCCTCAAGTGCCAGAACCACTTGTGTGTCTGCTATTTCTAAATAGCTTTATTATCTTTAAAACATAAACTATTTAATATATCTCCAGTATGATATGATATTTTTGCAATATTGGGTTAAATCATGTTGTAATGTTTTGAGACAGGATCTCACTATGTAACCCTGGCTGGCCTGGAACCCTGTATGTAGACCAGGCTGGCCTAAAGCTCAGAGATCTATCTGTGTCTGCCTCCTGTGTACCAGGATTAAAGGTGTGTGCCACCATGCCTAGCTGTTATAATTATTTTTCATCAACAAAATGGACAATTCTAAATAGTTCAGTTTATATATAAGAATTAAATGCAGGATGCATTTATGTGCATGAGGCAAGGTTTTAACTATCAGATCCTCGGTGCTTTGTATTTCTTCTTCCTGCCACTGTTATTCTCTAAATGCTCAGTGACCAGTGACACTGCTGCTGGTCCCCCTTGCTCCCCCCAGGCCCACCAGAAGATGGGCCTCCCTGCATCATGCTTATCCATATCATACCTCTAACCAAACCAATGAGCCTTCTCTGTAAATTCTTATAGACAAATCACTAGTCTTGTCTATCTTTCTTTCCGCTGTACCTACATGCAGGAGGGTTTAATGATGCTTGCCTGATGGAACAAAGCAATGCATCTGAGTCTGGCTTCATTGAATAGGAGCATATAATTCATGTATAACTCTACTTTGGCTCTGGTCAGTGATTTTCTAAAACTAATTGAATAGAGTTTCCTAACGACTTCTTATATTTTACTTCTTCACGTCTATTAATACTATGACCTTTGAACAAAATCTACTCTTCTATTCTATTCAGGTGGCATTTACATTTCATCTTATTTTATTCTGACCTGGCAATGACTTTTGAGCATTGCATGACGACAGTGCTAAGGTCATTCTTGGATGCTTTCCAGATTTCTTAAATTAAGTGCAAGTTCTGTTCAAAGAATGTCCTTGATTCCTGTCCTTTCTGGCTTGGAATTGTTTCTCTTACTGAACAGACTACCTATCCCGATTCTGTGGCAGATGATCTGGAGGTCAGTGTAGGGAAAAGTGTCCAGCCAAAGAAACCCGCCCTGGCTCTGAGATCAGAGCCAGTGAAAGAAACCCGCCCTGGCTCTGAGATCAGAGCCAGTGAAATACTTTATCCCTGAACCCAGAACCAAAAAGAAATGTACCCTGACTCTGAAACCAGCACTGAAGAAACACACTTTGGCCCTGAAACCAAAAACCAAATTAGGGTTAAAAAAGAAAAAGAAAGAGAGAGAGAAGAAAAGGAAAGGATCTGATCTCTCCCCACCCTGGAAGTCTCCCTAGGAAGCTCCGTCCTCCTCCCCACAAGAAGCCATGTTAGTCCTGAGCCCACAGCCCTTTCCCTGCTGTCCTCTCCCACCCCAGGCTGAGGCAGTCACCCTCTCCTGGACCCTTCCCTCCCAATAAATCTCTCAAATGAGGTTTGGGTGAAGATCTCCTTTTGCCGGAGCAGCAGCATCTGGATGAATATTAGCTGAGGGAGCGAAGCTGTAACAGTCTCACTGCTCAGGGGACCTTCCCTGGCTGGGCCTGAGTTGTTACAGTTCCTGAACCAAGAGCAGCAAGCGTCAAAGAGGAAAGCAAAGGCTTGCCCTTGGCCTACATAGCAACTTTGCCCAAGAGGCCCTCCCTTGCTGGAGCAGAGCGTTAACATTGGGGAAGCTTTTCCCTGAAGCATGGCTGTAAGCTGCTAGCTAGGCTTACTGTAACACTCAGTATTCATTGGGTCCGAAAGCCTGAATGCTTTTCCATCCTAGCTACAGTGCTCAGTATGCCTGGGCTCCTGACTGCCAGGATCTCTTTCCATCTGGGCTGCTCTGGACTACACAAATACCTACAGTCTGTTTACCCCAGACTCTTCCTCTGTGCCTTACAGCTAATGACATTTACATTGCTTTAAGAATGGTCTAAGAGCATCCTGGGCTTGACAAGTAACAGCCCTCTCTCCCACTGACGGTAGTAGATAAGGTAAAGTTAACAACTTTCAAAATCGAATTTGCATACAAACTATGTGGTGCCCTTTGAAAATGGAGGCATAGTTTAGGTGGTCCAAAGTGGTACCTGAGGTTCTCTATGCCGTTGGTTGTTGCCCACAGTTATAGTAGCAAGGATGTAAGCTCTCTGTAGACCTCTGGATACCCTTAAGTGAGCCATCTGGATCTGATGGGGGCTTATCACTAGCAACAGCAAAAAATTCCAGTCTGATGGCACTACACCAAGTCCCCGCTATTGTTTAGTGAAATTTTCCAATGGATCTCTATCCCCTTTTATCATTTCAGATGTGTCCTGCCAGTGAGGTCCTCACCCCAGAGTCCTTACTGTGGCATTTTACTGATGGCAAGTCCTGGATTCAATAAGTTGAATTTCTTACTTAAATTGACTGATTTAAACTAATTTAAATAGTCAAACTACATTAATAATGTGTCAATGGACAATATGTTTAGTATGTTCTGTTTAAAATCAAAAGCCCTTAGTTTGCATTCTACTTCTGCTATTCAACAGCCATTGATCTCATTAAATTGATTAGTGCCAATGGGAGCTGAATAAGTGCCCCCAATATGTACCCTTATGTATAAACCTGAAACATCACCTTTTATAGAGAAAGGGATTTGTGAACTCCAGGACCCTCACATAACATCAACTTGGGTTTTATATGTGACCCACTGTAATCATGGATATTCTTAAAAGAGGCAAAGCTGATGACGGGAGAAATAGATTAGAATGATGGAGCAACAATCCAGGTCAACCTCTAGAAGCTAGATGAACAAAGGGATGACTTTCTGCTTCCAGGATCCGGAGGAATCAGCCACATCAATATCTCCATGAGGATTATACATGGGAGGAAATTTTGTATTTTAGTCAGGGTTCTCTAGAGTAACATGACTGGTATATATGGAGAGGAGAGGGAGGAGAGAGAGAGAGAGAAAGAGAGAGAGAGAGAGAGAGAGAGAGAGAGAGAGAGAGAGAGAGATTGGAGAATTATTAGAATGGCCAGCTAGCCCAACAATGGCTGTCTGACAATGGAAAGTCCAAGAATCCCATGGTTGTTCTGCTGGCCTTCAGTGTACTCCAGAATCCGGAAGTAGACTCAAATGCCCGTGAAGGAGTGGACTTGCCAGCGAGACTGAGAGCAACAGGCGGGGAGTAAACCTTCTGTGTCTTTTATACAGGCAGCCAGCAGAAGGTGTGGCCTGGAATAAAGGTTTATCTTCCCTCGAAAGATGGATTTTCCCACTCCAAAAGACTTACTTAAAAAAGTCCCCCACAGGTGTACCCAGAGTAGTCAAGTTGACAACCATCATGTTATGTAATTATATTTAAAATTAAAGAAGAATCGCAAAATAAGATATGTGATATTGCTTCTCTGATTAAAAAAAAATACCCTCAAATTTTCCCAATGTTCTTAGCTCTGAATTTTAAGTTGTTAACCTGGATGATCTCCTGTATTTCTGAACTTACCTGAATCCTGCTACCCACCCTTGGTAGCCATTGTGCCCCAAGCACAGTTTTTAAAAATCTTTTCCATATCTTGCACATTGTGCCCCAAACACAGTTTTTAAAAATCATTTCCATATCTCTTTCTGGGCTCAAGGTTTTGAAGCTTAGGGTTCCTTCACCTGAGTTGTGTTTTCCGCTTTTCACCTGCTTATCTAAGCAACAACAGTATTTCCTGCTGTAAATGTTCCCTTCTCATTGCCCCTCCTCTGAACACACAGTCTGGAATAGACCTCTGATTTCCTCTCTCAATGCATCAGTAAGGTTGCCCTCATAATAATTACTGTAACCTGAATTATATATTTTCTTCCTTGTTCAACCTGTCTACTTAACACAAGATGTTACCTTCAAGGAGATAGGACCATGAGCACACTGGCTGTGTATATCACTGGCACCCACAAAATACCTTCAGTGGCTCTTGGAATTTGTTGAATTAATGAACCAGTGAACTAGTGGGCAATCAAAGTCAAGCTTCATGTAATTTTCAATAAAATGGTGCTGGGCCAGAGTCACCAGAAAAGACGGAACTTGGTGGTGCTGGGGGAGCTGAGAAGAGCTGAACCAGGAAGTACTTGTCTAGAACACAAAGGATAGGTGAGTGGTTAGAAGGTCCTGATGAAGCCTGTGGAGGCTATGACTACAGAAATAGTATAAAGGGACCAGGAAGTCATGGGAGAGCCACACCTGGACACCAGTGAGAGGCTGTTTTGAGGTGCAACACTGAGACCATGAAATAGCTAATATCTCACTAGCTCCAAATCTTGAATGTGTTTATCTATGAAATGAAACTTCCATGCTAGATTGGGATCACCTGCAGAGGAACCAGCCACGTGCCCCATGGGTCCCTTCACTCCACTCCTGCTGAGACTGGGCACTGATCCCTGAAGGGGAGAGCTCACAGCATGCCAGCAGCTTTCTTAAAAAGTCATTCACACCAGGCCTTCCCTCAATCTCCAATCATTCTACCCCATAATATCCCTGGTTTGATTCATGTCATCAGCCCTCTGCCATCTACATCCGCACATAAATTGCCCCCGAGCTCATAGCTCATGCTGTCATGTCAGTTAAGACCAGAAATCCAGTTGTTTTTTTACACTCACATTCCTCTCTCTAGTCTAACTTTGCTTTCCTAAGAGAATGTGCTTTGAATTATCTACATCATGTCTAGCATCCTGATTCATGTGATCCAGTCTTAGTTTGTTTATTCTTCTTACCAATGATAAGTTTGAGAACCAATGCATAATACAGTAACAAAGATGTCTTCATGGTTGCCCATTGACTCAAGTGAAGCTCTGGTCTCAAGTGGCCCAGTTATAGAAAACCAAGAGGTTCCTCAATGGCTCACTTGTGTGGTTTACTATCCTATCATCCTAGTACCTACTGGAAGTCCTGTTGTAGTCATGAGTAAAGAAAATTGGAGGCTAGTACCACTCTGTGCATTGGCAGAGCTAAGACTGGGAACCCTTAACATGGTGTGGATGAAAGGTTTACCTTGAGACTTCTTGTAAAGGAAAATAGAAGTTCTTATTACTTTAGCTAATTTGAGTCGAAGTGACCTTCTGTAAACTCTCTACACCAGCTCACAGTGCAAAGAGTAACAGGTAATGACTCCGATCAAAGGCCACGAGGTTCTTCCCTGGGCATAGAGGTAGAAGTCGACCTCTAAGAGTCAAATGGCTCCTTCATATGACAGAAAAGAGGGAGAAGAAAAAGAATTCCAAAAATGGAAATCCCAGAAGCCCTGTTCTTCTGTGGCTTAGAGTAAGGCTTTGGTTAAAAGCACCTGAGTTGTTTTGAGATCCTTGATTCATACACTGCCTAGTTTCGCCGTGATTGATTATTTCCTTGCCAGACTTTTTAACCTATATTTTTTATTAATTTATGAGGCTACTTGGTGTTTTTTCAAACCTGCAAATGTATTTTCTAGGAAGATAGCAAATCAGAATGTGACCTTCTGAACTTCAACTTTAATTACATAATGTCTTTATGGGAAATTGCAGTTTCCAGCCAACAAGGCCTTTGGTTTACTGTTTTGTTTTAATCCCATCTGTTTGGTGAATTATCTATGTAATCTGAGAAGCTCAGATATCTTTATCATCTTAAAGAAATATGGCCATATTGTGGGCAACATTGTGCTGCTTCTAGCTGCCTACGGCATCAGTGATGAAGAGAAAGAAACGAGGCAGAGGAACAAATTATCTGTGTCGCAGCTGGAGAGACGATCCAGGACCTCTGAGTGCCTCTTCACCTTCACCTCTCCACACTTCCTTCAGGCTTCCATCAGCTTGCTGGATTACCACAGAGCAGCTGAAGTGGCTTTTTAAAAACTCTCCCATCTTCCTTCAGTGCAGGCTTCACGTCGTTGCTACATAAATCTTCCAATATGCTCTACTCCAGTTGCATATCTGCCTCATCCACGACCCTTCAGGGACCCTCCACTACCAGCCAAAATTGTTGGCACTGGGACCCTGGTGCTTGAGGACCTTGTCATGTGACCAAAATACACTTTTTAGATTTTTTTCTGACTCTGCTCCTGCATGCTCCCCATGACTCAGTCAACCAGATTTCTATATTCTCCCAACTGCCACTCTACCCTCACCCACCCAGATCTGACCCACAACCATCTCTTCTCTGAGCTCGTTTCCCATTCTTGCCAAGACATGCCATTGCCAGGAGTTTCTCAACTTTTCTGAGCTATGGGAGTCAACAAGGAAGAAAGAGCAGCTCACCTCACCTCAGTGACTATAAAAGAGAGGACATTCCTGCCCCTGTGAACAGTGGTGAGGAAGATTTAAGCAAGAGGGACAAGCTCAACCGGAAGTTTCCTTGGTGTAGTCCGGAGGGTATACTCAACTCCACATACACAGAGGACAGATGAGAGGAGGGGCCAAGGGACTGGCAATTGGAGGACACAGAGGCTGTGGGGGTTCTGGCTAGGCCAACTCAGGAAGATTCTAGAAGACCGCAGAAATGAAAAGACATTGGGCACAGCATGTAGAAGTCAATTATTTCATACCAATGGAGTTTTCACTAGTGAATTCAGCAAGATTCTGCTAAACTGAGATGAAGCGGACTTAGGACAGGGCCTAAGGTCACAACCGACACAAAACAAGAAATTCAAAGTGTCCATTTTGGGTTGGAGAAATGGCTCAGCTGTTAAGAGCACTTGCTGCTCAATTATGAATACCAGAGTTCAAATCCCAGTACCTATATCAGGCAAAATGCCTATAACCTCAACTGTAGTCAGAAGTTTCTGTATCCCGTCCAGCCAAGTCCCACAGCCACTTATGAAATAATTGACTAGAGGCTTAATTTTACAGTAACTGCTGGGCCAGTAACTCAGGCATATTACTGTCTAGCTCTTACACTTAAATTAACCCATATTTCTTACCTATGTTTAGCCACGTGACTTGGTATCTTTTCTTAGTAAAGCATTCTCATCCTGCTTCCTCTGTGTCTGGCTGTTGTCTGCTGCTCTGCCTGTCCTCTTCCCAGAATTCTCTTAGTCTGGTTGCCCCACCTCTACTTCCTGCATACTACTGGTCAATAAGGATTTTAATGTCAATATGAGTAGAAAATTTTTACAGTGTACAAGAGCATTATCCCACAGCACCCAGCTCAATGGCATTCCACACCTTTTCCAGGCACCATCACACCCACATGCACACACATAAAACAAACGGGTTGGTTAAGAGCCCATGTTGCTCTTACAAAGGACCTGAGTTCAGTTCCAAACTCACAAATGCCTTTAATTCCAGTTTCAGTAGACTAAATGCACCTGGCATGTGCCTTTAATCTCATCACTGAGGAGACAAAGCCAGGAGAATCCCTGGGGAGTTAATCAGCCTGGCTAAACTGACAAGCTCCAGATTCAGTGAGAGATTAAAAATAAGAGAAAATGTGATGGAAGAAGAGTCCTGACATGGACCTTTGGCTTCCCCGCATACATGTACACACACACATACATGCATATGCACACACACAAACACACACTCATGTACATATATGTATACACACACAAAACATATATATGCACATACACATGCACACACACAAAGTACCTCCTGTGGTTAGATGAGTTTCTGGTATACTCTAAATGGATAACAACTTTGCACAGCCAGTGAGAACATGATCACAACTTGAAGTGTCACAGAGAGTAAATACACTGGAAACAGGTGGTAGAAATAGGCAGCTAAAGTTTGCTAAAACCAAGAATCAGCTGTTGAGAGTGTGTCTTCAGTGTCATAGCCACCCATAAGTTACCCAGGCTCCGGTAAATAACTCATCACCAAGCCCCTCAGTAACCCACTTAGTTTATTAATCCACACAGCTAGATTTAGGTCTAATTGTGTCTGTTGTGCGTGTGCCGTCTGAAGCCAGAGAATGGTGTACTCACAAAACTGTGTGATATAGAAATTCAACCTTCATGCCTTACTGAGTTTTCACTCAGAGAGAAATCACTGTACTCTCTTCCCCCTCTCTTCCAAATGAATTCATGTGAACAGTGCTAGATCACTACAGTCAGTTTAACCCACGATAGCCAAGCTGAAGCATCATTCAGTATGGTAGGGAGCAGAGTTCCCATTTGCTTGAGCCAAGCTACAGAGGCCATGCAAAATGTAAGCAATGAAAGCAGCTGAAAAAATGCATCATCCTGCCATGGAGTGATGTATTAGTCTTCTCTAAAGGAACAGAACTGACAGAATGAATGGGTGCATGTATTCATGTGTGTGTGGGGGGGGGGGAGTGTATGTATCTATAGGGTTGATTGGAGTGACTTAGAGGCTGTGGTCCAGTTAGCACAACAATGACTGTCTCCCAGTGGAAAGTCCAAGAATCCATCAGTTCAGTTCATGAGGCTGGATGCCTCAGTTGGTCTTCAGTATGTGCCAGAATCCTGAAGAAGTAGGCTCTAATGCCAGTGAAGTGAAAGCTAGGCAAGCAGGCAAGAGCAAGCTTCTCTCTCCCAGGTCCTTTAGACTGCCAGGAGCAGGGTATGGTCCAGATTTAGGATGAGTTTTTCTACCTCAATGGGTCTGGATTTAAATTGGCTCTTCTACCTCTAGTAATATGAATTAATGTAATTTGAAGTTTCTGGCCTAGCCCCACAGTTCAGACCCGCCCACTGTTGCTTAGCCCCCCAAAATGACTCAGACACTTATATTAATTACATGATGTTCTGCCTATGCTTAGGGCTCATCAATAGTTAGCTTTCTCACCTTAATACAACCCATTTCCATTAATCTGTCTTGCCACATGGCCTGTGGCTTACCTGTACTTTTACATGTTGCTCTCTTGGTGGCAGTTTGCAGTGTGTCTCTGACTCCACCCTCCTTCCCTTTTATCTATGCTTAGATTTCCTGCCTGCTTCTAAGATGCCTTGCCACGGGTCAAAACAGTTCCTTTATTATCCAATGATAACTCATAGTTTACAGAAAGACATTTTGCATCAGATTAAGGTGGTTCTTCTTCCATCCAATGATCCAGTTAACTAGAACTCTCACAGGTGTGACCAGAAGCTTGAGTTTTAGTTAATTTTAGATACAGTCAAGTTGACAGCCAAGAATAGCCATCACAGGTGATACCACTGAAGTAACATAACTACAACTTCTAAAGCTCCATGATTTATTTTATTATTGAACTTATATATTCCTTGTTTAATAAGGACTTGAACTTACTTTCTTCAGATTTGATTGATACCTCGATTAGTTGTTGTTCCTGTGTTCAGAAGCTTACACAGAGATTCATTTGACAAAATAAAACCTTAGCAGGCCAAGAACTGTCCGGTTCTTTAGAGGTATCAGGATTGTAGCTCACAAATGTAATATTTTATTTATGACATGTTGCTCATGGAGTGATTCCCAAAGAGCTTTTTTTTTAATGTCTGATCCTGTGCACCTATGTTCCCATTCAACAAATACAGCTTAAGCCCTTCCTCTGCACCAGGACCTGGTCCACACAATAGCCATGGCAGTGGGAAGCTCTACAGAGTCTGCTATCTAAATAGATTTGGGAGTGAGGAGGTAGTCACAATGAACCCCAAGTAGCTGCCCCAAATATTAAGACTGAAAAAAGAAAGCAGAAATGAATTATTCTGGTGCCATTGGGGTTTGGTTTGTTCATTGTTTGTGATCTTGATGTGTTGAGGGTGAAAATTAGTTCCTGCAAATCTGACTGAGCAAGGTCCTTTTCACTGCTGCTTCTTTTGTTGTTGTTTTTCCCCCAAGGGGATTGGTAGGGGTCAATCACTAGGATGAGGACAAATTTAAACCACAATTTACTTCCCCAAGTTCTGTGATCAGCTTCAAGGAGGTCCGTTTATAGGATCTCACATGCAAGCTTATCAAAAAAATATCTATTTGACCTTGAAAACTTGTTTCTTGGTACCACATGGGAGGAAAATAAAGTATTTGAACAAAATGTTTGCATCGGAAGCTTCAAAAGGTATAAACAGTGCAGTCTATCCAGGGTGGGGAGACTTGAAGGCTTGTTTTGTATGGTTCCCATGGGCTTTGTTCCTTCCCGTGCTAAGGAGGGCAGCAGGTGGGTAGACAGATACTTCCTTCCTGCTTCCCTTTAACTAGTTAAAGCATTCTCCTTTCTCTCCCAAATCCCCATGCCCCTGACATTCCCAAAGAAGTGTAAGTGGAATGTTTCAGCAGGGTTATATGAATATTTAGAGAGAAATGTTCTCATTAGCTACACTATAGCCAAGTCAAATTCTGGGTCCTGTTATATTAAACTCTGATCTTTTTACACAAGAGGAAAACAACTTGATAAAGGTTAATGCCTCCTTAATATTTATACACTTGACTGATGTTGGAAAGGCATTTTAAAATTCTGAATCTTGAATTAATATGGCAATGTGCAAAGATGGTGTGACACCATTTGTAATTCATTAGTACCCACTTTACAACACATTATTATCAACTGAGAAATTGATTGTTCTGGTCCCAGCAAGCTTCTGAGCCTCATCTTTGCCTATTGTCTAGAACTTGAAGGTTTTGACATGGGTGTCCAGAGATGCTCCCAAACGTTTCTAGCAGATCAGAAGTAAATCAATTCACTCCATCCACCTGCTAGGTATAATATATTACCTTGAGAAACATGCTTACCCAGCAGGCATGCAGCATATGTTTGTCTCCTCTGGAGCAGACTTTGAACACCAGACTGCCATAGTGTGAATGAATTGTGACATATCTTAGCAATTTGGGGACAGCATCTGCCACACTGCACCTGGCACCAAGTCTCCCTCCCACAGTGAGTCAGCAGGTGATTAACTGTCCCTGCCACTCACATCATTTTGAAACAGTGCCTGGGTAACCCCACATGGACTGTCGACAGCTCCTGAAACAGATGGAAATCTAACCCTGGCGAGGATTTTAAAAGTTCATTCTCTGCTGATGCTGAGTCTTATGGAATAGTATTTATTTTAATCATCTCCTCTCTTGGGAATCCAAACACCAGTCTCTCTAATTGACAGATGCACACTGTCCAAAACAGGAATTTAATGGCCAAATTTATTGGACTCTTATTTCAAATATTTACATCTTTAATCTTTAAAAAGAATCCCCAAATGTGCAGAAGATGTTTATATCATAGAATATTCAGAGGGCCCCAGAGCACTGAAACTCTGGTAAGGAATACTGCATAAGAGCCTGTGCTGAAATTATTGATGGAACTGAGTATATTTCAGAGAAAAGGGGTGCATGTGCTTCTGGGGACCAACAGGCTGCTTCCTGTTTATTATTGGTCTATGATCCAACTATTTCCACCCACTGTGTAATATAAGCATTTAAGTACATGTGAGTGTGCCTGACTTCCTCTCTCTCTCTCTCTCTCTCTCTCTCTCTCTCTCTCTCTTTCTCTCCTCATTCTAGGCTGGCCTCAAACTCTTCAGTGATAATCTTGAACTTCTAATCCTCCTGCCTCCCCCTCCTAGTGCTAAGGTCACAGGCAGGAACTACTACATCTATCTGGTTGTAGCCCAGGGCTTCTTGCAGACTAGGCAAACACTGTACCATCAGAAGCACATCTCCAGTCTTTGCTTCCTATCTTCAAGCAGTGACAGCTTTGCCTGAAAACTCACCTCAGCCTTGCTGCCTATCCCCCAGTACTAGCTTGGGGAAACTTTATATTTATTCTATTACATATTGTATCCTCTCTAATAAAACACTGAATTCCAGATGAATACATTGTTGTCCACACAAGTGACTGCTTTCTGGTCTTTGCAATTGAATATGGCCCAATGACCACTTTTAGACAAGAAGAGACCACACGATGCCTTTCTTTGCTCCTTTCACAAGCCCACAGCCTGAAACACAAGCCTAATGGCACAGGTTGGAACAGCTGTTTATCCATTCCAGTACTGTTACCCAAATTCTTTGGTCAAATAAATACAAGCTTTGTTCTATGTCAGACAAGGCTATCTCCCTAAAACCGGATTTGAGAAAGTAGCACCAAGCAAAGAGAAGGTGGGGCTTATATAGCCCCCAAACTGCAAGGGTTGCGATGTCCAGGGCAATTTTGGCTATGGAGGAACTTGGCTGAACATTTCAAAACTATTTGGTAGAGTGTCTTATCATAATGAAGGTAAAGATATAGGGTGTGGAAACATATAAACTTCCAGAAAATGGATCAAAACCTGGTCAAACTTCACTTTTACAGAAAACAGGAGTGAATTTATTTTGACCTTGTAATAAGATGGCTTCTAATCTTAAAATGGAGTCAGGCTGGTCCATGACAGCCACATCCTGCAAATGTCAAGTGAAATCCACACAACGAGCTAGGAGACCTGTGTTCTGAAACTGGGATCCTTACCAGACTCAACCTGCTTGTGTTCAGATTTTTATAGACAAGAGAAAAGCAACTTATTTCTCCTCTTGCCATTATTGCCTGTGCAGGCAAACAGTCCGAGCTGATAAAAGTGTCCTGCTCTTGCTGATGATGATGCCACCTGTCCATTTCTTCATACTTCAGATCTGTCCCTCTGTCAAGATAACCACTGTTTCAGCTGACATCTTAACTTCCTAAGCCAGGACCATCTGGCTGACACACCGCTAAAGTCCTGCCTTATGGACAGCTGAGATAGGTCAGGGGCTAAAGTGTTTGCTGTTGTCACTAATTACCTGAGTGTAACCTCAAAGACCTACATAATGGAAGAAATGAAACTCCTGAACGTTGTCCTCAGACCTCCATGGGTTGCCATGACACACGTGCTCTCACACTAATTTATGCATACAGACATAAATGTAGTAACAGTTTTTAAGCTCTGGAACCACAAATGTCTGCTGTTTGGACTGTTAGCTAAATTTGGGATAATTTGCCATCCAGGCAGTCCTAAGTATTACAAACATGTGTTATTCAGCTGTTTTCTCCCCTCTATTTTATAAAACTGTGAACAGTGTGATAACAAATTTCTATATATGGACATCATAATGACTCATTTCTGGAGAATCCATTCCTAAAGCTAGAATTGCGGGTCTTCTGCGTTTCTAATTTATGGCAGTAGAGTGGAGGTTAGAGAGTTAAACTCTAACTCCGTGGTTGGGAGCCTGGCTGCTCTTGCAGAGGACCTGAGTTCAGTTTCCAGCACCCACACGGTGGCTCACAGCTATCTATAACCAGTGCCAGAGATTTGTAGCCTTCTAGGCTCTTCAGAAACCAGGCATGCAAGTGTGTTGACAGAAAGACAAACATTCATACCCATAAAATAAAAATAGTCTTAACTCAAAACATTTCATGTGGGGGTGCTTGTGGAGGCCAAAAGACAGCATTAGAACCGCAGGAGGAGGAGTTATGGGTAGTTACTGCCACCTACCATGGGTGCTGGTAAGTCAGCTCTGGTCCCCTGAAAGAACAGCAAGTGTCCTTCAATGCGAGCCGTATCTCCAGCCCTTGTATTTTCTAAGACTGAGTCTTATTAGGTGTCTCAGGCTGATCTAAAACTCACATCATCCCACCTCTCTCTTCCAAGTGCTAGTATTCCAAGCATAAGCCTCCATAGCCGCCCGTGTTAACTTTAAATCTTTTATTCTCCTCCGTTTTCCTCCACCCTCGGAGGGAAAGCAGCCCTCCACTTTGGGTTTTAGTCTCTAACTCCTGGTGAGAGCAAACACTGAGAATCTTTTTTGTATATTTATAGAATGACAAAGTATTTTTACAATTTTTGATTAATTTCTCTTTGTGTGTTCTTATCTCTTATCCCACATAGTTCATATTACAGAAATTAGCAGTTTAAAATGGATGAGTGATTGAATAAGTGATGTTCAGATACACAGAGTTTCTACTGAACTCTGTGCCACTAACTTTAATTGGGAAAAGCACTTAATTAATTTAATTATCCTTTCCCTTCCCACTTTTCACTGTTCAATTACTACTTGAGTGTTCGCTAAGATCTTTATCTTAAAAAAATAGCCAGATTAATCTGCTTCTGAAAGCAGCCATGGACTAGATAATCATAAGGCAAATACGAACCAGGACATCATTAATGATGCTAATATTAAGTATTGGGGATCTATAACATAGGCAGGGCACTGTGTACATAAATGACCCAATGTAATCTTTGCTACAGCCCTGCAAATACCATCCCCACCACAGAAATGAGAAAAAATGGCGTTTGATAAAGCCGCGTACATTGACTCCGTCAGACAACTACTAAGGGTACAGTTTGGATCGGGTCTCCTGTCTGCAGGAATCAAACTTCATATTCTCTTCACGGTCCCCAGCTGACTTTCTTAGACATGAACTGCTTACTTCACTGTTTCCTCCTACTGATGAGGTAGGGGTTTCATAAATAAATTCCCCAATTTAAATACCTCAAATACTTCTTAATTATTTAAAAAAGAAAAAGGGCAGCCTTTTACTCCTATTGCTTATGATTTCAGTAATTTTTTGAAAGAAGAAAAAAAGCTTGAGTGAGAATAAATTATATTTTTATTTCCTTTATGTTTTATAATCTCAGTACAGCCATCAGTGGGTTAACGTCCTGTCTCCATTCATTTTCGGTTACTACAACAAAATACTAGAGTCTGGAAACTTTTTAAAGAAAGGGGTTTTCTTTTGACTAGTGGTTTGAGAGACTGAGAAGTCCAAGCTTGGGTGACTGTCTGGTCCTTGGGTGATTTGTGCTGTACTACACCATGGCAAATGGTGCCCCTTGGTAGGAGTGTGAGAGCATGGCAGACAAGATCAAACTTTAAAACAACCTGCCCCAGTCCTGGGATACAGCCCCATGAGACAAACACAAATCCTTCCATGGATGCTGTGGTGGTTTGAAAGAAAATGGCCCTCAAAGGGAGTGGTACTATTAAGAAGTGTGACCTTGCTGGAGTAAGTGTGGTCTTCTTGGAAAAAGCATGTCGTTGGGACACTGTGGGGTGGCTTTGGGACCTTTTTTGTTCAAGCTTCCCTGATTGCAAGATGTAGCATTCTCAGCCCCAGTACTACATCTACCTGCATGTCACCATGCTCCCTATCAGGATGATAATGGACTAAATCTTGGAACTGTAATTGAGTCCAATTAAATGTTTTCCTTATAAGTGTTGCCATGGTCATGGAGTCCACACAGCAATAAAAACCCTAACTAAGACAGATGGTGCCCTGTGACCCATGCCCTCCTGTAGGTCCATCGCCTCTCTCTGTAGTCACACTGGAAAAAGCTTCCAACCCTTTACAAATATACAAATTGCAACTTGACCTATATAGCTCAACATCAGAAAAATGTAATCGAGACATTTAACTAAAAGGGAGAAAAAATAAAATGCAGAAAATCTCCCTGTGTTCAGTCTTCTTTACTGTTGGAGGATTTATGTCAAGCTGTGAAAATTCTCTGTCAAGTCAGAAATAAAGCTGAATAATGAATCTTAACACAACACCATATAGACAAAGATGGATGGCTTCTTCAAAAAGCAATTTGCAAACTTTCAGAGATAATTTGTGCTTCAGGAAGTTGAGGTCACCATGGACTGGAGATGACACTTTACATGTTCCACCAGAATGATGTAAAATAATTTTTTGGAGATTATTCCTCTTATTGTCAAAAATTATTTCTGAACAGAACCATAGCATGATGAAACTCAGACATGAAGAGTAGCTGACACCGTGTGTGAGGGCAGCTCAAGGTAGCTTCCATGCACAAGCATTTCCTTACTTCTTTTTATTTCAGGGATCTGTCCATGAGTTTTCATAAATTCAGTCCATAAAAGGGGCACAAGAAAAATTCTATCTTTTGTTTTACTGCTATATGTGGCAAATCTGTGGTCCCTCCATGCTGGACTTAGGGCCATCCTAGGATTATGTTTTCTTATTTCTGAAACAGCCTATATGCTGCAGCAGCAACTGCATTGAGTAAGTCAGGAGCAAAAGGAACAGAAAGCCACATAACAGTGCAAACCTAAGTGACATGAGTGACAGACCTCATTTCTCTTCAACCACGTGAGAATTGAAGGTGACTCTGAAATGAACAAACACTGGTATCCCTCCAGAACAGACATCACTTTTCTTCCTGGTACAACCCATTTGTCCATCCATGCTTGTACCTCAGTTCCACTCAGTTAACCACTAGTGTGGGCTAGCAACAACCCTGGGACTCAAAAATACAAGAAAGATTCACAGCTCTTGGAAGATTTCTCAGTAAAATTAAATGGTAACTTGTGAAAAATAACTGTGTTTACTATTGTAAAATTATACACTATACCCTTACATATTGGTTGTTATTGTTTTTATTTCTAAGACTATGTAGATAAAAAATGCAGCTCAGGCTATTCTTAAACTTGCTACATTACTGAGAATAAGTAACCTTAAATTCCTGATTGTTTCAGAATACTTGTTTACACTGTGTGAAGATGTATTGTTGTGACTAGTGTAATAAAGAGCCGAATGGCCAATAGTTAAGCAGGAGATGATAGGAGGAACTTCTAGGCAGAGACGGTTCAGGGAAGAAGAAAGGCAGATGCACCAGTGAGATGCACAGGCAGGAGGATGTGTAATAAGGAGATGAGATAAGGAGCCACATGGCAGAACATAGATTAAAAAATAAGAGTTAACTAAGTCATAAGAGCTAGTTGGGGAAAATCCTAAGCTAAAGGCCAAGCTTTCATAACTAGTAAGTTTCTGTGTTAGTATTTGTGAGCTGATAGCCCCAAAGAAAAATCTGACTACATTTGGCACCCCACATTGGGCGCTAAATGATGAATCTACTGATATTTTAATTATTGTCTGTGGCCTCACAGCTCTGTAGTCAGCACCCTGAAAGCTACTCAGGTCGTAACCTGGCAGGGCTTCTGGTCCTGTGGCCCTGGCTCTGCTGTAGCAACCATATGTGGGCTTAAATTAAGTCTTTATCATTGTATTTACCAACAAAGACTTGGAAGTCAGATGTGGGGCTGAAATATTAGAGAAGCCAAGAAGCAACCAGTTTGACCTTGCGTTTTGGCCAAGACTTAGCAAGAGATGCATTTCTTCTCTCATTAAAGAACCAAAAGGAAGCTCAAACTTCAGTTCTTCCTTCCTGTGCATCTTTTCTATAGCTAATTTTGGTCAGCTAGTCATTGGCTCTGCCTCTGAAAGTCTGGTGTGTCATAGTGTGATCAAAATATCATACAACACCTGATCTTCTGCATTCATCATTCAAGTGCTGGGATTCAGATGTATGTCCTCATACCCTACATTCTAAATATATCTTAAAGACATAGCTATTTTGTATAAACTACTGTACTGTATTCTTTAGTCTTTCCCTAACATTATTTATAACAAATGGTCTTTACTCATTTCTTATTTAATCTATTTATGTTTCTCTCCATAATTCTAGAAACAAGAACCTAAGAAAACTTAGAAGATATTTATAAGCAACACAATTTGAAAAAAAAGTTGATTAATGTAAAAAGGACTTCTGTTTGTAATAGCAGATTTAAGTAGATTCTCCTCAACAAGTCTCCAAATTAAAACAAGGTAAATATTCTTAAAATAGTAATATAATAAAATAGTAAATACTGAGTTGGAGTGACAAGCAAATGCAAAAATGTCAAACCCTAGATAAAGGCAGGAATGTCAACAAGGGGGAAAATTCCAGAAGTAGCTCATGCCTAGAGTTTCTGCTCTCTGCTGATTCCAGTAAAAAATCCCTTACAAAGTCAAAGTGACAAGAGACTGTCTTAGCAATAGATGAGGCAAAGAGTGACTTCAGTAGATGCAGATTTGGAAGCATTTAGGAAGCTGAAGTAACTGAGGATAGAAAGCACATGGCAAAGCAAAACAATCGTATTAGTCACATGGGAAACACCATGACAAGAAGCAACTTAGGGGAGAAAGGATTTAATTTGGCTCATGATTCCAGGTTACAGTGGGAGCCTGAGATGTCACATCACATGCATAGTCAAGAGCGGAGAATGAATCCATGTGTGCTCACTCAGATGCAGCTGTTTATCTACTGTCACTTAATTCAGGAACCCTGCCTTTGAAATGTACCACCTATAGTAGACTATGTTTTCCCAGTGCTGTGGGATTATACTCTTGTACTTTGTAAATACTTTGTCCTTCCTACTGGTTTAATAAAATACTGATTGGTTAGAAAGCAGGCAGGAAGTATGAGCGGGATTACCAGCCTAAGAAAGCTTTGGGAAGAGGGAGAACAGAGCAGAGATACCACACCGATGCAGAAAAAAAGAAGACAATAATGCTGCTCTGAAAAAAGGTACTAAGCCATTGGCTAATCATGGGTTCGTTTATGAGTAACAGTAGCAAGTTATATGCCTGAGCCATAGGCCAAACATCTTGTAATGAATATAAGACTTGGTGTGATTATTTGGGACTGCTAGTCCAGACCCCTGGGCTAGGCTGGGCAAGAAACTCTTACTACATCCCACATCAATTTAATTACATAGGACAGTCTCCCACAGACATGTACACAAATCAACCCAATGTAGGCAATCCACCATTGAGACTCGCAGGTGATTCTAGGTTTCAAGTTGACAAAACTAACCAACACAAAAGGTCAGATTAACTGCTGAGCTCTAAATAATAAAGCTGTCCCCCCAGGTACAAGTCAATAATTCCAACTATTATTATATTGAAATTTATATATATAGACACATACATATATATGTGTATATACATATATATATATATATATATATATATATATTACCACAGTTGCCCAGCTAAATACAGCAATGGTCAGAGCTTGTTTCTCTACTGTGGAATTGGGATTTACAGAACAACAAAGGAAACAGAAGTGCCTGCAAGTATGTATGTGAACTTTGGCTAGGAATGGTCCCCATACTTGGTCATTAGAGAGTGGTGCTACTGGGCAGGAATTAGGAGGTGTAACTGTGTTGGAGAGGTGTGGCTTTGTTGGAGGAAGTGTGTCACTGAGAGTGGGCTTTGAGATTTCAAATGCTCAAACCCAAACCGATTCTCTCTCTCTCTCTCTCTCTCTCTCTCTCTCTCTCTCTCTCTCTCTCTCTCTCTCTCTCTCTCTTTTCTGGATCTAGATATAGAACTTGCATCTCAGCTCAGCTCTGTCTCCTGCACCACATCTGTCTGTCTGCCACCATGCTTCCCATGGTGCTGATAATGGACTAAACCTCTGAAACTGTAAGCCAGACCCCAGTTAAATGCTTCACTTTATAAGAGTTGTCATGACCAGGGCTTCTCTTGACAGCAATAGAACACTGACTAAGACAGTGTATAGCAGAATTGGAAATATCTGTATAAGCGCATGTTTAGCTTAATAAAGACAATGAGATGTCTCAGTAGATAGGGGCACTTACCATCCAATTATCAAGGTGAAAGTTCAGACCCCAGCACTCATAAAATAAGCCAGGAATCCCATCCATGCTTGTAACCTCCGCACTGATGCAGAGACAAAAGATAGCTGAATTTTGATAGCTTCCAGCCTAGCCAAGAAAACATGAGCTTCATGTTCAGGGGGAGATTCTCCTCAGGGTAATAAACAGAGAATACTAGAAGATGATGTATGATATTTTCTTCTAGTATCCACACATATGCATCATGTGCACCCATATGTACACATACACTCTCACTGACGCATACACAAATAAATATATCTTTCAAAAATTCTTTTAACCTTTATTGATTTCTTGTGGATTTCACATCATGCATTCTGATCCCAATCATCTCCCTGCCCCTTGGAATCTGCCCTCTGCCCTTACAACCTCTCCCACCCCCAAACCAAAGACCAAACATAACAAACAAAATAAGGCCAAAAGGAAGGAGGGTTGGGAGAATCTCATCATGGAAGCTGTGGTGCATCCTCTTAAGTCCACAGTTTTCCCTTTAGTTCGTTCATCTTTACTCGCAAGTGTTCATTGCCGTGAGTCATTGGTTCAGCTCTGGTTTCTGCCACACCACCAAATGGCCTCGCACTGGGCTCCTCTTGGGTACCCTGCTGTCCTCTGTCACTGGGCTCCTCTTGGGTACCCTGCTGTCCTCTGTCACTGGGCTCCTCTTGGGTACCCTGCTGTCGTCTGTCATGGGGATCTGGTGTTTGGATCTGTAGGTTTGTCCCCTTCGCATGTTCCGGAAGTTCGCAGATGAGGCAGATGTTAGCGTGGGCCAGCTTACGGCCCTGGTTCTGCGCCTGGACGGTAGCTTTCTCTCACTGTCAGTGCCTGGGTGAGCTCTCCAGCACTGTCTGGGCTAGCTCACCCAACACAGTCTGCAGCAAGGAGTGGGGCCAATTCTCCTTCTCTCAGGACCTCATGTCCAGCTCACCCATACTCACACCACCAGGGTCAGCTCTACTGTTTTACCTAGTGCAGGGCCCTCTCTTCCAATTGCTGTATATGATGGGCCAGGTCACCTGTGTCCGCCCCCCACAAAAAATAACAAGGTCAGCTCTAGTGTGCAGCCCAGATAGGATGCAGGGCCTGCTCTCCTGTGTGCTGCAGCTGGTGAGGAACAGGGCCAGTTCTCTCACTCTCATAGTCCTGGGACCAGCTCTATTGGCTGCTGCAGGTATCAAGGAGAGGAGAGAGGAGGGCATCTTTACCTTACCTATGCCACCACATTGCAGACAAGAGTATGAGGTCAGCTCTGCTGCTTTTATGCCTGCAGGGTCAGCTCACCTGCATCCCTGACAATAAGGTCAGCTCTACTATGCTGCTCAGACAACGTACATGCCTAAGGTAAGGGGTGGGACCATTTTTCCCAAGTGTGTGTGGGAGAGTTCTCCCCTGGAGAGAAATTTCAGCTCTCCTGTTGTAGGAGCAAGGCCAGCTATCCCAGGGTCAATTAAGGGCCAGGCTGGCTCAGTACAGCATAGCTCCAGTGACCTCTGTGTTAACATAGTCCATAGACATCATCACAGACCCCAGCTGCAGCAGGGCCATGGATCCCAGACAAGACCCTGGGCAGCAGCTCAGACCCAGATGTCACCATGGCCCACAAGTAAATCTTTTGTAAAGATATGTGAATGATTAAATATGGAATTATGAATATGTATTTGCCTAAGAGGCTAATAAAAGACACATAATTTCTTCCTTTTTCAGCCAAGATGGCCTGGAAACAAGAGACTCAACTAACCCTCAATTTCTAATTACATTCTTTTTATATATATATATGAATATGATTTATTTATTATGTATACAGTGTTCTGCTTGCAGGCCAGAAGAGGGCGCCAGATCTCATTACGGATGGTTGTGCACCACCATGTGGTTGCTGGGAATTGAACTCAGGACCTCTGGAAGAACAGCCAGTGCTCCTAAACTCTGAACCATCTCTCCAGCCTCTCTAATTACATTCTTAACTAAAGATACCATGCTCTTAGGGAAACAGCTGTTTGTAGAACTGGGGATGATACATAATAGACAAGCTAAACCTAGAATGGCATACTCTGTAGGAAACACTAAAGTTAACAAAAATGAGCAATGATGCCCCAAACAAAAACAACATTTTCACAGTAGCAAAGAAATGTCTGAATGGTACAGGACCCGTGTGAAAGTGCAAAATCATGGAACAAAATGTAGCTCCAGGTTACCAGTCAAAGTACAGCAAACATTCACAATTCTAAACTGATTTTTCTAAAAACATGGGAGACATAGTTCCCATGCAAAAGAACTTCAAATGACCTGAACAGAAGCGCTGTCATGATAGATGGAGCATGATTCTGTGCACCTCAAGTCTGGGCCTCCATGTGACTTTCATCCGAGAGCATGGTGGGGAAAGGGAAAGGCACATTATGGGGTGGGGGCGGGTTGGGCACATGACAAAACTATCTCAACCAGACAGCCCCGGTCATGGCAGCATGTGCCATATGATTCCCAGGGCAGATGACTTCCAGGACCTTCCCCCAGAAAACAAACTCTACAGAGAGAATTCTACAAAAGCTACAACATGTTTCAAAACTGTCAAGACAGTCAAGCTCATTAAAACCAAAAAAACCTGGAAACTGACGGCCAAGAGACTCTTAAAGAGGTGAGGTGATTATGCATAGTGTCATGTCCTATGTGGACTGCAGCAAGTATATTAGGGACAAACTGAAAAAAAAGTGAGTAAGTAATAGGATTTAATTGGATTTTAAAAATAAATTTGGGTTTGTTAATTAGAACGAATCGATTTTGTTAGCACTAGGGCTACTGGATATGAGAACACAGCAACCCTCTGTTCACAGAATGTTTCTTTCTTTTTTTTTTTTTTGTAAATGCAAAAACTACTCTGAGGAAGTTAATTTCTTTAAAACAACAGTGTTGTAGGATATTAGCTTAAAATGTCTTAAGTTCTTTTTATGTTGTGGAAAATTGGTTTAATGATGCAAAGATGTGTTGCATTCTTTTATGTTGCATTTGTTTAATTCTGTGAAGCTATCATACTATGCCTGCCTAAAACATCTGATTTATCTAATAAAGAGCTAAATGATCAATAGCTATGCAGAAGAAAGGATATGTGGGGCTGATATGTAGAGAGAATAAATAGGAAGAGAGAGAGAAGGAAGAGAGAGAGGGAAGAGTGAGAAACGGGGAGTGTGAGGAGGACCCCAGGAGCCAACCACACAATACAAAGCCATCTGGAGTAAGAAGGAAAGAGAGGTATATATAGCAGAGAAAGGTAAACGTCCAGAGGCAAAAGATAAATGGTATAATTTAAGAAAAGCTGACTAGAAACAAGCCAAGCTAAGGCGAGATATTTATAAAGAAGGAGAAGTGTTCATGTATTTATTTGGGAGCTGGGTAGTGGACCCCCAAAGAGTAAAGAATAAATTGTGATATTTTGATTGTGTTCTGACAATAAAGCTTGTCTGCAGTAGGAGGACAGAGCTAGCCACTAGCCAACCTAAATTAACCATAGAGGTTTGGAGGACTGAAGACAGGAAGTAGTAAGGTGGAGCAGAGAGAGAATCTGGAGTCCCTTTTGAACAAGGAACAGGAGAGGTAGGAGGCTACTGGTGGCTGCTCCTGCTTCTCTGATTTTTGGGCTCTTACTCTGATATCTGACTCTTGATTTTTTATGATAGAGATTAATTAAATTCATGCTTCAAGTAAAAGAGAAAAACTAAACCCAACTACGCAGCAGTGCATCCCTGTAATCTCAGTTGGAGACAAGAGGAAATAAAGTTCAAGAGTGCAGCCCTGATGCCCTGTGAGTTTGCTCTAGGTGAGCAATACAGACTGGCCTCACTTTTAGAAACTAGGGAGTGGGACTATGCTCCAGTGACAACCCCAAATGATGGCAGCAGGTGGTTCATGGAAAATGACTGGGCTAAGGAGAACTGGGTGGCATAGTGTCCTTATCCATGCCATGCTATCCCAAACTAGTCGTTGATAGCTTCCAATCCCCTCCCTACCTTCTCATCACTCTTGCCTCTCAAATGCACATGTTCAGCATTTTAAAACTCACTGGATATACTTACTGCCGTCTGTGTATGGGTGTAGGACCATCTACCATACTATGAGAAGCCTCTCATGTCTTCATCCCTGGAGAAAACTGACTCATCCAGCAAGTCATCAATTGCCAGTAGCTCTCCAGCTATGGGGTGGGACCTATCCTGATCACTTTGTCACCTGATACTCTCTCAGGACTAAGTTCTTGAAGTACCTCTCAGCAGCTCCTGTTAGAACCATATGCCCCCACTCTACTCTCCCTTGAACTTGAAGCCTTCCTGATCGCCTATCTTTCAAAACATCACCCTAAAAGATCTAGTAAGTAGTACATTTTAAGGTGAACTTAGGCTTTTTCAGGTGTATCTTTGCAAGTGGAGTGAGTCTCCATTTCAGTTGGGTCTTAACCATTCCAAAACTCCATAACTTCCTAGTGTCCATTATAGTATATATCCTCTCTGGATTTGAAAGTCCTTCCCACATCCATTCTTCTGAAAATAGGAAATCAACCATCATCTCTTCAATACCTAGACTCCTACATATACAGTCTCCGGGCTATTCAAACACTTATTCCTAATTTCTGGGAAGATTCTGAAGAGCACTGAATCTGAAATCAAGATGGCCTGGGTTCACATCTCACATGCTCTGGAACTAGATGTATCCCCCATGAATCGTTTATTCTAAGTCTGGGTTTGCTCGGGTTTGTAAGAACTCTGAACATTGTCTGCTGCATGCATCTCACTGCACCCCCGAGGCTTTGCCAACAACAGTGAAGAGCCGGAAATGGGTTCAACCTTGAACACTTCCAATCTTCAGTAGATTTCCTTTCTGCTCTTTCTGCTCACTTTCATCTGATGGCTCAGCTGGTAAGGGCACCTGCTACCAAAGTCCGACGATATGAGTTTGATGCCCAGGAACCGAAAGGAAAGAGCACAGACCCACAAGTTGTCCCCTGACATTACAGTGAGCCATTCATATGTCACCTCCCCTGATACCAACAATAAAAATAAATAGCAGGTATGTGCTGGTAGTGCCTTTAACACCAACACTCAAGAGGCAGAGGCAGGCAAATCTCTGAGTTTGAGGCCAGCCTGGTCTATAGAAGCTGGTTCCAGGACAACCAGGGCAACACAGAGAAACTCTGTCTCCAAATAATAAAAATAAATAATGCAATAATGATTAGTGCATTTCTTGTCCAGAAAAAATTTCAACATAGGCAAGAATGAAGGATATGACTAGAATTCTCAGAATAGTGAAGTTTCAGGGGAAAGATACTTCACTCACTTGGTCTCTGTCAGAACTGTGTAACACTAATCAGAACTAGCATCCTGAATTACTCCACACGACTCATCTAAGAACCAGACAGACCTGGATGGAGGGCTGTGGGTTCAATTTAAATTGACAGCCGTGTTAAAGTAGCAAAGTGATGTGGAATGGCAAAAGGAAAATGCAAATGAGAGATTTTAAGGATTAGCAATCAGTCTCCTGGATGTGTTGAGAAACAATTATGCTTCTAAAATAAGTTCAGCAACATTCCCCAATTCGAGGGCTTAGAAAGTTTACTTCTGTCACACCACGGTTCTTGTATAACAGTACATGTATCAGTGTTTGTGTGTGTGAGAGAGAGAGGGATGGAGGGAAAGAGAGAGAGAGAGAGAGAAGGGAGGGGGAGAGAGAGAGATGTATCACATACACCTGCTATAATCGTCACTTCCTCGGTGAAATCGGCAGGGTCATACTGAGATTCTGTCATCAATTACTGGTGGAATGTGGCTGAAAGAGGAAAGAATTTGGAATCAGTTTCCTTGGGCCCGGGTTGGTTCCCCGTGTTAGAAGCTACTACTCCCTTGTCCTGAGGACATTCCGATCCACCTAACTAGCAGTTTTCCAAGGACACATCAACACTGTGTAAAAAGAGATTCAAATGGTGCGAATACAGTGATAGTGGAGTGATCCTCGCAGAGTCCCAGCTGGAAGTCACTACGGTGAATTGAAGGGGTTTTGCTTGAAGTTCTTTCTTTCCCTAGCCTAGTCTAGCCTGTGAGGGGGTCAAGGCCCAGGGTTGGGACCCCAGTCTCTGCCGTGGTCCTGGTGTCCCACTGTGTGCATGGGCAGCGTCCTCCCGCGCTTCCCTCGCGCCTCCGGGTGCCGGGTGCCTCGGGAGGCATCGAGCCAGAATAGGCGGGTCCGGGAGGCCCAGGCTAGGGACCTGCCGCGCTAGCGTGGGGGAGTTCCCGCCAGAGAAACCGCTGGGTGAGAATCGGGTCGCGTCTCCATAGCAACCAGCGAGGAGCCATGAAAGGCGGGCACAGCGGGCTGGACCCGCTGCCTGCGACAGGCAGACTTCTCCAGAGAGCAGCGCAGGTAACTGGCTGGCTCCCGTGGACCTGGGACTCGATCTTCCCTCGGCCACAGATGCTGCAGGAATGGCAGGGACCACGTGCTGGGCAAGCTCAGGAGACAAGCTTCCACCGGAACCATGGCCCGTGCCTCAGTTTCCCTCTTTTATTTGTCTGTACTTTCTGATCTGGTTTTGCCTCCTATCGCCTCCTATGTCTGCCCCCTGCTGCAATTCCTGTGATGTGAAAATGGTGTGAATGGAGATCCTTTCTCCCCCCCCACTTCTCCCTTCCTTCCCCTCTCCCCTCTAGCTTCCCTCTGTCTTCCTTTTTTCTTCTCCTCTTCCTTTTCCTCTCCCTCCTCCTCTCCTCCTTCCTTCTCAGGTATTTAATTGGGTCATATAGTTCTTAGGAGGGGTTAAATTGATTTTAACACTTTGTTCATTTACCTTATAGGTTAGTCCACAGCTGGGACGTGTGTGTACGCGCGCGCATATAAGTAGGTGTAGGTGCTCTCACAGGCAGAAGAGGGAGGGCATCAGATTGCTCTGGGGCTAGGGCTGTGGGTGGTTTTGAGCCACCTGACCAGTGCTGGGGGCCTCTAAGCACTTTGCATCCCAACTGCTGGACCATCTCTAGAGCCCTTGTTCTTAGACTTTCTGTCCTAAATTTTCTGTTTTATTCATTCTTTTAAAAGATCAAGAAAGCATGCATACACTCAAAGGCAAAACCTAGGCACTCCATTAATATGGATGGGAATTTTGAGGACTTCTAGACATCACTCCCCTAAGCAAGAATTATGAACTGAGAACTCCACAAGGCAACTGCCGCTGATCTGCCACTGAGTTGATGATCAATGTATGCTGGTTTCAGCCAGTACCACATATTTCAACCAAGGGCTGAACCAGTATTCCTATGTGTAAGGGGATTTTAAGTCAATGAAGCACCACTCCCTTCCATGCTTGTAAAAGCAAGATCCTCCATACTCAGAAACCCCATACTAAATAACGACTTACCAACAGCATAAAAATAATCTTATATTAATATATATAAGCATTTAATAAACCTAAATAATGTCTCCTTACAGATTAAAACTCAAGAAGAACAAGCCAGATGTAGACATTTCTTGGCATGGAGAATCAAGCTCATACTACAGCAGGGTAAGTGGTCTGGAAGCTTCCGTTTCCTTAGTTGATCTTTATGCCCAAACTCCTTGATGGAGAATGCATTTTGAAATGAATTGTTACAAGAAGGATGCGCTGGTTACTTTTGGTAAGTAGACTGAGGGAAATTTCAGATAACTTCTGAAGAATCTATTTGTGTGAGTCTTCCTGATGCTGAGAGTCTGCCTGTACCCTGGAAGACGGCACTTTCAGTGAAGCTGTTGGTGTCATGAGTATAGACCAGGCTGGTATCCTCGTACCTACATGTCCACAGGCACTTCCTCACCGGCTTGCTCGTCTCTTGCTGTATGTAGTATAGTGATCTCTGCTCCTGTTCTTCAGATTTACCACATTTTCTCAACATTTAAATGCAATCCCATAATACACATATTTCCACAGAACAGTAAGAATGGAATATTTTAGATAAAGAATGAAGTTTAGAAAACATTCACTGTGGTAGAAGATGGACCAAATCCCTTTTCACAGCTGTCTGTCTCCTCTCTTCCCTGGCTGGCATCAGCACCATCGGTATTTCACTAGCCATCTGGCTGCTGGCTGAACTCAGATTTGGGGCAGCGGTGTTACTGTTGAGCCCACTCTTGATTGTGACTGCTTTTGACTCTAGTCACAAGTCTAGATGTCTCACTTTCAATGAGCTGCTCAGCTGCTCTGAAGTCAGGGGAAGAAAGCAATGATGACTATATTTTAAGCTCTGTTCTCTAACTCTAATAGCCCTTATTCTCAACCAGAAAACAGTATAGTGCACACATGCGCATGCAGAGCCTTAAACAACATGGAGGCTCCTCCCCACGTCAGACTGGCTGGTTTCCTCTCTGGACCCAAAGTGATTGCTTCAGCACTAGTCACTGTGACTGCTTGTCTTCCACTGTGGCAATGTTCTTAATGAAGGGGAAAGGAAGAGCGGGAAAGGCTTTCCTTCTAGAAGTCTGACCTAAAGACTAAGCCTCGATTGAGTTCACTAGAATTTGCCAGAACTCAGTCTCAGTTGGTTGTAAGAGAGGCTCAGAAATGTGGCTACACCTGGGCAGCAGATAGCCAGCTACAGAAATTCCACATGTGGTTGGTGCTGGACTTAGGATCTCTCAGCTTATAACCACTTACATGCCTGTGGGAAGCTGTAAACATTTGCTAGGAGTCATTCTCAGATTTCTAATCTGGATCTTTTTTTGTAGGCTAGTGATCTGTGGATCACTCTGACCATGCTAGTGAGTTCACACTCTCAGCCATGAAATAATGAGGGTAGACCATCACCACACCACTCAACAAAGCAATGAGTGGTTGAGCTGGTGATGCTCAGCTGGTGGGCATATTTGGTGCAGTTTCAGCCTGTGGGACTTTCAGTATATAATGGCCCTGGCTAGCCATAACCAATTCCACTGTAAAGTGAGGGACATCTAAAAGGCTGAAGAAAAACCATTGCTGCATCCCCAGCAGATGCTACCCCACTGAACCTCAGCAAGATGGAGAGAAGGAAACAAGAATTTACCCCTAGGATAGAACACTGGTCAGCAAAGAAGGCAGGGTTTGAATGGAAATACATCTGGCCCCAATCTCTGTGTTTTTTTACACTGGAAATGGATTGCCTTGGGGTGTAAGAGGCAGTGTGCCAAGAGTCCATCACAGTCAGATCAGAATGAGTATGTGTGGAGTCCCTAGTGGGACTGTGACACTAGGGTATTGTAAGACAGACTAAAGGCCTCAAGCATGACGGTAGCAGATGGTCTCATCCCTGCAAATCTGAAGACCTGGCTGGTTCTCTGCATTCATTCTTTGAAAACAAAGTAATCCATATTTAGTGTTAAGCCCTGAAATGCAAAGGTGATTTAAAAACAGACCTGGTCCTTGAAGAACTTGGAATTTATTGGAGAGTTAGACTTGTCTGGATACAAGATAGGTACGGAGCAGAAGTTGATGAGCACACCACAGTTGTCCTGAAGGACTGTCACACACTGTGGTAGACAGTCAGCCAGACACTTTGTCCCATGGGTTCCAGAGCAAAGAGATCACAGACTCTCATGCAGTCAAGGGACTGGTAAATGTGGGTGGTTCCACATTTATTGTGACTTGTTAGCAATGTCAGAAACATGTTTCTCTAGTGGTTCTTGAAGTAGCCTGCTCTCAACAAATATTGAGCACCTACTGTGATCTAGTGTGGCTCTAAAACCATATAAACATGCAGATATGTACGAAACACTGGTAAGAAGAGGAAGGTATGTGTGCAATGCAAAAATTCATTTGGGTCTAAGCATTACCAAAGCCAAATCACAACAAAGTTGTATTGGTGCCCACCTAATTTTCTACTCCAAAAGGCTGCCAGTTTCAATTATTTTGGCAGGGGCTCTCTCCTAAGGCCTTTGGTGTCTACTCATTATCTTAAAATAGCGTGCTTTATTTGATTGTTTAGTTTTAGGCATTATCTGTTGGCTTTTACACATCTCCCCCCACATACACTCTTTTCACTGCCCTATCCTCCAATATGCCATGGTTTTGTTAGCCTCAATGGTTTCCATATGTTTTTATAATAGACTTATGACTTTATAAGTCATATTCATCTTGGAGTCTATGATCCTTTTTCTTTCCTACTCACTTTTACTTCCTGGAGTTAGTAATCCTAATATAAATTTCTGAGGTTTTCTTCTTTCTCCACAGTTTCCTTCTTTAAAAGGGGGTGGAGTGGGATTTCATCTGTAAAATAAGAATGCGAACTACATTTTAAAATAAACCTTTTTAAAATTATTTTCACAGAAAAGTTTTTCTCTTTGAATCTGCCCATCTTCTCTGTCCTGTGGGCTGTTTTCCTTGAGTCCCTGAGGTCACTTCTTACCCACCTATGGTATGGTGTCATCCACTAGAGGGTAGGTCTTCCCTCTAGAAAGCACTTCACAGACTTTCCATGAGCTTGTCTCCAAGGTGAGTCTAAATTCTGTCAAGTTTGTGGTTAATATCAACTATCACACATTGCTACTTGACTCCAGCAAAATTTTACCTTTGTAGGTTTAACTTTGCAAGTTCAAAATATACATTTGCACCATAGGGAATGGGCTCTAAAAAGCCAGTTCAGGTACTCTGAATAATTCCTGGTAACAGATCGACCTGCACATCTGTCTCCCTCATTCAGAGGGCCTAGCTTGGGCCCATGCAGATTCTGTTAGTCCAGAGTCTATGAGCTCCCATTAGCTCAGACCAGCTGTCTCTGTGGTTTTCTTCATCCTGCTCTTGATCCCCCTTTGCTCCCTCTCTTCAACTGATCTCCAGGAGTCCAGTTGGCTGTTGGTGTCTGCATCTGCTTCCATCAGTCATTATATGTAAGGAGGGCCTTGGTCCTACCTCAGCTTGGTATGATAGCCTGTGCCTTACCCTGCTTTGAAGAATGGATATGGGGTGGGGTTGAGAGTTGGGAGAAAAGGCAGGAGGGAAGGACGGGGAACAGTGGATGATATGTAAAAGGAAAAAAACTTATTTTAAAAAATAAGAAAACCAAGAAAAACTTATTTACTTCATTGGAGAATTTTAAAAATTGGTAGTGTAAGAGAAAAATAAGCCTCTACCAAGATTATTTTCCAAAGGGTATGTGGGGGATTTTATTATAGTTGATGGGAAAGTTCTTTATATAGGTCACATGGTCATTCTATCTGCAAAGAATGATACAATTAGAAAAAACTAACATTTTACAGCCTCAAAGAAAACAATGTTTTCAGAAAAATCATCAGTGAATGCTTAAATCTTTAAGGGAATCCAGTTAAGACAGTGAGTCATTCCCCATCACCCTCAAAGGTACTTGCCTGCTGCAATGGGAAAACTGTACCTGTTTAAGAGATGGATGCTGGGACAGACCTATGCTGTATGACCCCAATATAGGTGCTGATACACACATCCCATGCAGCAAACATTCTCTCAAACAATTTGACCAGATTTAAATCATTACTATAGATATCACCTATAACTTGCAGAAAATAATTGGATAAATGAACTCAGTGACAGTTGGAAATGACATATTTTACAAGCCAGCCAGCCTGGTTTGGCTGGGTGTGTCAGGGAGATTAGCAAGAGGATTATTTCAATTAAGATACTAACAACAAAGCAAAATAGCGAAGAATATTATATGAAATTTTATTAATCCTGGATGTTTAAGCAATAAAATACATCTTTGGAACAATTTTCCTAAATAATGTTCATAAATAGAAGGAATTTGAATACAGTCACTATTTATATGATAGTATGAAAATAATCTTAAATTCTGATTTTTGAAATGACAGTTCCAGGCTGTAAGGGAAAATGTCCTCCTCTTTAGGAAACCTCTTCTAGAACACTTTGGTCTTTACTTTCTTACATAACACCCTCTAAACACACATACTCTCTCTCTCTCTCTCTCTCTCTCTCTCTCTCTCTCTCTCTCACACACACACACACACACACACACACACACACACACACACACACACACACATTTATAGCTACATTTACTAACTATGGTAGGAATTAAGAGCTATTGGGTTTAGATGTTGGTCCTACATACATCCATTGCTTATTTAAACATTTCAGCATTTTAAAGTATTCAATATAAATCTGGAACAAAGAAAGCTATGCATTTGCTTCATTTTAGTAGGACTTGTGAAAGAAGCCAAGTTTGCAGCGGGTTCACCCATCTTTGCCCAAAGCCTTGTTTTCCTCTGCTGAGTCTCCTTCATTTTCTCCATTCTTTGACTAACTTTTGATCCATTAGTCTCTGTCACAGAGTCTAGTCAAAAGGTTTCTAAAAATCAGGATGTCACTGCACAGGTCAGTTAACTGTTCTCATCTTTCAGAGAACAGAGAAAGACTGGGTCTTAAAGAGCAAGTTCCCACCTGAATTCCAAAAGCCCTTCCTGACGCTGCTCTTCTGTACATGTTTTCTCAACCCTCAAGGGTCCTTCTTCCGAGAGATATAGACTAACAGCTTCTCTTGCTTGTTTTGTGGTAGGTTAAGTACAGTTTTATTTATAGTTTGTAAAAAGAAATTCTAATTTTTCTGATCTAAGCCCTTACATCAGGACCATGATGAGCAGTAACATGCACCGTAGCCTAAGTTTCTGGCTCATCCAGCCTGGCCTAGCCCTGAGGCCCAGACCTGAAGTCCTGCTGCTGCTTGGTCCCAGATAAGCACACAGAGGCTTATATTAATTACAAACTGTTTGGCTCAGGCTCATTACCAACTAGCTCTTACAACTTAACTCACCCGTTTTCATTAGTCTGTGTATTGTCGCGTGGCTCTGTGGCTTTACCTGTGTCCCATTATGTCTTGTTCTCAGGCCTCAGCCTGCAACATCTCTGTGACTCCAACCTCCTTCTCTTTTATCTCTGCTTGGATTTCCCACCTGCCTCTAAGCTGCCTTGCCATAAGCCAAAGAGCCTCTTTATTACAAATGATAATGAAGTACAATTCACAAAGTGCAGAAAGATATCCCACATCACTTCCCCTTTTCTGCCTAATCAAAAAGGAAGGTTCCAATTTCAACATAGCAAAATTATATATAACAAAATGGTCATCAAGCAAGAATTACAGTTACAATATCTAAGTCTATTTGTATTTAACAAAATTTTAAAAAATATTCTATTATCGATCTTATCTAATTTAACTTTAATCACAACTAAGGAAAATTATAACTAGTCTTAACTCCATCAAAAACCACAGAAGAATATAATATTACCTAAGTTAAACAGAAAGTTTATTGCAAGCAATCTCCAAATTCTAGAAATAACAGAGACATCTGCCTGCCTGGACAGTCCCCCAAAGTTCCTTTGTAATGTTGGGGCAGTCATCTTCAGCCTCCAGTCTTAGAGTCTCTGGCAGACTTTTCACTGAAGCAGAAAATTTGAACGACTGCTCTGCCCATTCTGGCATAGTTTCTCAGTCACGTCTCCCTGTGTCCTGCAGAATGCCTGGTAGTCTCTATGAAGCAGGAGCCTGAAGGACCATCTCAGCTTGTTCAGCCAAAGTTCAAAGGTCACTTTCCTATGGTCCTGTATATCCAGTTTATATAGCACACTGTCAAGAAGTCAAGGCAAGAGCAATTTCCTAGTGGCTACCTTTTGCCACAAAGAAAGAAAACTCCATATGGAGTTTCTTTGATGCCCATCATCCTCTTGAAATAGATTAATGTTGCTAGAAGCAGACATATCTCACTGTCCAGAAAAGTCTAAGGTCTTAAAATATTTTAAATGTCATATGCTTTATGTCTTTGATGTACCTGAAGATTACCTATCTAATTGATATATATCTCTGTATCCAAAAAAAACTATCATGACTAAAAGTTTGATTATCATAGATGATTAACTGTTAATCTGTATTTTTAAATTACACATATTTAAAGGAATTACATAAATATAATACCTTAAGCAAGAATATAAATATACATATAGTATAACAAAATTAACTTTAAATTTGTATCAATAAACCAAAATCCATATCAGTGTAAAATATTTAAAACAAGTAGTTGCTTTTTAAAAGTAGATTCAAGAACCTACTTTTTTATCCTACCAAATCTATATCCCCCCTTTTTTAGAAATAGATATTGACTATGACCAATAACCAAACCTTCTAGACAAAGATAAACCTCCAAAATCTATTATTTGGAAAATGTGGGTATAGTTTTCACGGCTGCTTCCTGCTGTTTGGAGTGCTGGTAATCTTTGAGGGTCCTTGAGTCTGGATCATCTTAGTTAGCAACCTTGAAGCTGATATGGAAGTTAAATCATCTGGGCCATCTCTTCCCATCAGAGATTTTTCAAGGGGTCTTCCTCAGTCCAACTATATCAGCCTGGAAACAATCCATAGGTTCTCATATTCTGTAGAAACAAAAGCAGAACCTCTTTTTCAAAGCAACATATCCTTAGACCCAAATTTCAAAGTCAAGATACCTTAAAAATATGTTTGTCTTAACTTTGCAATCAAATGTCTTTCTGCAGTTAGCTCATTAACAATTAAAAAATGAAAAGAAAACATGCTAATATACAAAATCCAGACCCTGTGCATTTTCCATTTTAAATGGCTTATTATATTTTTATTACTCTATTTCTCTTTTTAAAGAACTTTCTCTACCCTTTTCCTTTTCCCTCCCAAGCCTACATATTTTTTTACACACTTTGTAAGCAGTTTAGAGGATTTCTCCATCTGAATCTGTTTTACTGCATATCTTTAATCATTTATTAACCAGGAGAGTTTTTAAATTGCTAACCTGTGTGGCTAAGACTGAAGCGCTGCTGACTGTGCCCCTGCTCAGTTTTCCAACATGGCAGCTGGCGGCCAGCTACATCTCCCAGGATGCTGTGCTGCTGCTGGCATGAGACTGTGAGACTAGGAAGCCAAATGTGGCTCTGTTTCTGTGCGTTCAAAATCTTTTTAAAGCTTTCTCACTGCTTGACAGTGGGGGCCATTTGTAGCCTTAAGTTTCCTTGTCATCTGGGCCTGTGGTTTGAACAAATCTCTCCCACTCATGGTCCCACAGCTGCTTATAAAATACTCAGAGGCTTATATTAACTACAAATTGCTTGGCCTAAGGCTCAGGCTTATTACCAATTAGTTCTTAAAACCTAACTCAACCCATTTCTATTAGTCTGTGTATTGGCTCCATGGCTTTCCCTGTGTCCCAGTACATCTTGCTCTCGGGGCTGCAGCCTGTAGCATCTCCTTGATTCCACCCTCCTCCTTTTTCTCTGCTTGGATTCCCTGCCTGCCTCTAAGCTGCCTCCAAAACAGCCTCTTTATTAACAAATGGTAATCAAGTATACTCACAGAGTATAGAGACATTCCACATTACTTCATTCTTTCTGTACATGGAAGACTCTTTTTGAGTGACTTTGTGACTTTGTGACTTTTCTAACCAGCCCAGAACACACCTTCCTGTTCTCAGCTCCTTACCACGCTATGCCCGATCCTCATCAGAATAGGCACACTTAACCAGTTCCTTTAAATTCTTGTGTCTTGGATGAAGAAATAAAGAAAAAGATGTGGGTGGACTCTGAAGTGTCAGTTTGGGACTGATTATGGACAGGATTAGTATCTATGAAAGAAAGAAAACTCAGGAGGGAGGGAGGAAAAAGGGGAGATTCCTTTGAAAGAAAGGTTGAGTTACTAACAATGTTAGAGAAAGATTAAAAAGCACCACTACACAAAACACATTTACCTGTACTTTTTCTAGGACTCTGTTGGCTACATTAGCCACTGGCTACATTAAAGGGTAAGAGCCTGAGGCATGCAGGCCTACCCATGCACCAGCACCAGGCACACCTAGCCTGACCTGTTGTTCTTTGGTGCATAGTTTTTTAATATGTTGGAACCATCTAGAACAGCTGAGTCAGCGTGGCTGGCAGAGGAGGGTTAGTGATGTGACCAACCCCCAGGGTTTTCACCTCTGAGAAAAGGAGTGATCTCATTGGATAGCAGCTAATGACAAAGTAATGCCCTCCCTCCACCAAAGTCAAGAAACAGAAAGAAAAAGGTAAAGCTAAAGGCTGGAGAGATGGCTCAGTGGTTAAGAGCACTGACTGTTCTTCCAGAGGACCTGAGTTCGATTCCCATCATCCACATGGCAGCTAACAACTGTCTGTGATCCCAAGATCTGACACCTTTACACAGTTATACATGTAGGCAAAACACTAATTCACGAAATAGGAAAAAGAAAAAAAGAAAAAGGAAAGCTAGAAACAGAGCCAGGAAAGAAGTTTGGGCAGTGGTGTCCAAGGAGGGACTGAATGTAATCCAAGGCCTGCAGCATCTTCTCCTCTCATCTCTGTGACTGGAAGAATGTCTCACCTGGGGAGCATTGACAGTCGGGAGTGATGTCAAAGACAGTAAGCACAGCATTGACCCCATAGAGGGTCAAAGGAAAGGGAGCTGTACTCAGCTGGTAGAAGCAGAATGGGCTTCAGGATGACCAGGGGTGGTGGGACAGGAAGGCAGGCGGTGGTAGCTCCTAACCAGTCTGCCCAGGGGTCCTCTGAGGAGCACACCCAAGACACACTGTTTCCACCTCCTAACACTGCTTAAACTCGGTGATGCCTTGAAGTAAACAGGAATCTTTGCTGCTGTTCTCACAAACACATGGTGCAGCTGTCTCTGGGCTCTTCTCCCTAAGCCATTGCTGTCACAAGGAATGACAACAATGTGTACGAATGCCTCCGCAGGGGAGACACAGTGCAGCCAGTAAGCTCTGACCATGCAGATGGCTTCCAAACCTCCTCTACAACACAGTAAATGAAAACCACAAATGCTTTGTGCCCACCACACATGTCCAGGTTATATTACTTCTTAAAGTGGTCCAAAAATAGGAAAATGGTGGTCAGTCAGCAAAACTATCCCCTCATAAAGGACAGACAATCAGATTCTCTACAGGTCAGCATCCACACAGCTCAGAAAATGAAGTGGGGCGGGAGCCACAGCTCAATGGTACGCTTGCACTGCAGTTGTAAGGTTCTGGGATCAAACTCTTGTACTGCAAAGGAAAAGATACTGCAGGAGAATATGACACATGACTGGTGCTGTTAGTCAGTGACCCAGAAATGTCCTAACCTCATTTCAAGCCAGTCTCAGGAGAGATAAACCAGCACTTAGAATGGCAAAGTCAGGTGAGGCACTGTGAGTGGCATTGGCATTGAGGCCCCCACCTCGCAGTGTTAATGGGACCATGTGCTAAGGGACCATCATTCCAAATACTATGAAAACTCTGCTAATGTGTAAGGATGAAAGGATGGATGTTGAGGAAATCTTCTGTTGCTATAACAACATGCTCAAAGCTGGGTGATTTACAAGAAACAGAGGTACAGTTTGCTCCATTTTGGAGGCTGAAAGTTTAAGACCAGGCAGCCTCCCCCAGCTGTCTCTGCTCGTAGCATCAGACAGAGATTGAAGAAGAAAAGGAAGCTGGGGGTCCTCTCTTCAAGACTGAGCCCCACAAAACCTAAACAGATTCCTGCAAGAACTAAATCACCAATACCAAATCATCTCCCCCAAGGCCAGCCCTAAGGCTCTCACCTCTCTGCTTGTGGAGATGCAGTCCTGCCACACACTGATGAGAGCAGCTGGATGGCAGATGTGGGATGATGATCCTTGGTCAGGCTTTATCATAGGATGTGAGGAGAGGTCAGAATTTAGGGTACAGAGTGGGGTGGCACCAGTAGTTCTTCCTGGCCAAGAGTTTACTGCTGGCAACAGCTGTGTCGTGTAAAGACGTGCGGTAGACTGGAATGGGAACGGGCTTGAGCAACGAGGATAGGGTAGTCTGTCTGCACATGTGATGTTTTCAGAGCCCCCCAATGTCCTGGGAACTGCCAATAGCGAACAGGATTGGACTAGATGTCTGGAGTTCAGGTCTTGAGGCTGCAAAAACTTCTAGAAGTTAGCACAACCTAGCAGAAAAAGGTTCATCTGAATTTTTCAACATTTAGAAAGCAGAGTATCCCTTCAAAGTTTTATTTCCTTAAGTCTAGCATTAGAAAATAGGTTTTATCGTTGCTTCCCTGGCTCTTCCTGTCAAGGCCTGGTGAGAAATCTGGCCCTGATGTCAGGCAGGAAAGATAGACTGTCCACCCTCAGGTCACTAGCATCACCATCATCTTGGAGACCGGCTTACACAGCACATGTACTGAATATGAGGATAAACCTATCAGTTTTCTCAAAGCTTACGTGGGTCAGTGTGTAAAGGCAGGGAAATATGTGTGTTCCTTTATAGTCAGCACCTTCCAACTCACACTCACTCTCTGTTCCCCTCCCTGTCTGTCCACTGAAAGGTTTGTCACAATGTGAAGTTATTACAGAGCATATCTGTGATGTGTCCATTTTAACATATCATCCCCCTTTCAGAGGAAAGAAAAGGCAAGATTTTAGGTGTCAATGGTGATGCTGGGATATTGTAGAACTTTTCATCTGTTAGGGACTCCCTTTCACCATCAGATGAAAGGCTTTAGAACAGGCTCTTCTTCATGCCTTCATACACCCCTTCTTTAGAACGAAGGTGTTTGTATCACCTCCACATCCATGAAGCTTCTTGCAAGTGGAAAGGAGGACTGGGTAGGACATGAGCCTCCATCACAGGCAGGTGGTAAAGACAGGTATTGACTAGTGCTAACTAGGCAAACACCCAGGGCGATGGGAAATGCTTATTTAGATGACAAGGAAGGCGCCTGAGGAAAAGCATGTCCATGATTCAGTAATTAACTTTGAGGAAGGGAACCATGAACCTATGACCTATAGGATTGCAAAGAACAGCATTTCCATTATCCTGCTGATGGGGAGCTTCGCTGACCACTGAGCTCATGGGAGTTGGTCAGGCAGGTTCTGGGTCACCTCCAGAGCCCCTTTGCCTACTACATCTGTGTCTCCATGTGCTACAGTGTCTGATGTGAGCCACCTTTGAAAGGTCAAATTACATGCAGTAGGCTGTTGACTCAGGGAAGTGTAATTTATTTCAGAATGAGTTTTCTTAAGAGACTTTGACAAAGGAAAAGTCTCCTGAGTTTACTCAGTAGCTTTGAAAACTCCTTTTAAGATGATTCCATGCCTCCTGAAAGAACATGTTCTTTCCTCTCATGCTGGCCTCCAAGCTCCAGGCCCATGTTAGAAGGGCACTACCTCCCCAGTACAGTACTGACCTAATTATTACTAATAAGTATTCTTCACTTTTTTCAGAGCTGCCTTGGTTTAAATAATGTCACAAGGCCAGCACAGTTGGGCTGATGTTGTTCAGCAGTTCTATTAAGAACCAGAACATGAAAACAGACATGGTGCCTCAAGTCAGGAACTGAGACGCTGAGATAGAATGAGTTCTGGGTCAACCTGAGCAAGAGAGTGAAACACAGCTGTAATTGGAAGTAATTCAGGCGGTGGTAGCTCACACCGTTAGTCCCAGAACATGGGAGGCAAAGGCAAGAGGATCTCTGTGAGTTCGAGGTCAGCCTGGTCTACAAAGCAAATTCCAAGTTCCAAGACAGTCAGGACTGTTACAAAGAGAAAAAAAAAAAAAAAAAAAAAAGCTGTCTTGAAAAAATAAAAACAAAAAGGCTGGTGAGATATTTCTGACTATTTTGTTGAATATACAATATATCACCATACACAGCCAAACAAATAACACCAACGAATCAAAACAGAAACCTGCGTTTCAAAGCTCTTTGAGGGAAGAATCCACTAGCTGCTGCATCACCCTGGTCACTTCTGGATGCTTCCATGTGTCATCTATGGAGTCCATTTTTATTCCTAATTTTTGTATTTACAAATGGCATTTTATATATACTCAGAAGGTACAATGTGAGGGTTTGAATCAGGTACACACAGGCAGTGAGCAAGGCCAGGTGGTCCCTGCTGTCACTATAAACTTCTGTTGTTTTTTACTGGCAGTCACATTGATTAGTCAGTCCTAAACACTTTGAGATGTTTGGTGTTCACCATTGATCATATCCACTGTGCTGTGCCACACAGCACCACAACTTACCTGTCAACAGTTCTGTGTCTCTTTCTCACCCTCTCTCCCTCCACCCAGTAATGACCATGCTGTCAACATCTATGAGAGCAGTTGTTCCAAGTCTACACGAGTAGATGGTAGGTGTCTATCTGTCTGTCTCTGAGGATGCACTTCACTTCATAAATGTCCTCTATCTCCATCTATGCTGTCTCGGATGTCAAGAGTGCATAGGTTTTTATGGCTGAGTAGTATTCCACTGTGTCTTTGTGCCAAGTTCTCTTTGCCATCTGTTGGACTGGTATGCATTTGGTTTGTGTCCTGGTTCTTTTTTTTTTAATTATTTACTTACTTACTTATTTATTTATTTATTATGCTTACAATATACAGAAGAGGGTACTAGATGTCATTACAGATGGTTGTGAGCCACCATGTGGTTGCTGGGAATTGAACTCAGGACCTCTGGAGGAACAGTCAGTACTCTTAACCTCTGAGCCATCTCTCCAGCCCTTGTGTTCTGGATTTTATAAATAGTAATAAATTTGGGTTGTGAGTGCCTTTTTAACATGCAGATTTAATGTACATCAGGTATAAAACCTGCAGTGGGATTCTGGATCATAGTGTAGTTCTGCTCTGATTTTTAGAAACTTCCATGATGGATACATTGACATTCCCACCAACACTGCCCAGAGGTTCCTCTTGTTACATCCTATCACTTTCTGTTTGCCTTTTGATAATAGCCATTCTCACTGTGGTGACACATCCAAGTAGATGATGATCTTGAGCAGAGAGAACAAGCCAGGAGTCATTGTACTTCAGAACACACTAAAACCCAGTCACCAACCAGTATGACATCAGCATAAAGACAGACACACCCTTGCCCAGCCTTGTATGGGGGTTTAGGCCTACCTTGTTGTAATTTGTTAGTCCATGTTTGGTTGGTATCCCTGAGAGCTTGCTCTTTTTTGAAGGAAAACAGAGGAGAGGCGGATCTGAGGGAGAAAGGAATGGAGCTGTGGTCAGGATGTAATGTATGAGAGAAGAATAAAAGAAAAAAAGACACACAAACCAAAGAAGCAGAATAAAGCCTATTAATTTACAGCCAGCTGAATTTTTACAAGTTGCTAGAAACACTGGAAAAGGATAATCTTTCAATAAACTGCTGGGAAAACTTAATATTCATATAGAAGAACGAATCTATATCCTCACCATATACAAGCAGCAACTCAAAGAGGATTCAAGTAAGACCCAGAACTAGAAAACTACTAGAAAAGGGTATCGGAGAAAAGTTTGGAGACCTAGGCTTTGACAGTGATTATAGATGTAATATATATAATATCCCTGAAAACAAAACCAAAGCTTAACAGATGAGATTCCATTAAACTAAAAAGTATCTTCCTAGCAAATGAAACAGTCAAGAGAACACAATAACAAATGACAGCATGCAGGCAGCCGTAGACCACGGATGACAGCCAACACAACATGCAAATGCATTTGCAAATTACTTATCTGACAACAGATTAATATCCAGAATACACAAGAAACTCAAGACAATGTAATATCAAAACTCAGACAAAACAGCTGAAAAACCAACTAAGGCCCGCACGGTCAGTCTAAACACAACTTCGTCTTCCAGCCCTGCCCCACACCGGCAGCTGACCCTGCTGCTCCTGCCACCATGATGTCATCAGCTGTTTTTTCTCTCTTCTCCAGATGTCACATCTTGGCATTTAATCCCAGACTATCCCATCACCGTGCAGGTCTTTGTGCCCTTTCCCTTCTGGCCTCTCATGTAAAGGCTTAACGCTGAAGGGTCTGGCCTGACCTCAGAGTCTTCCCAAGTGAATTGTTCCCACAGATGAGCTCAAAGGTGAAGACTGAGTTTGCATGCCTTAAGCAGACACATCCTGCTCTGTCTCCACATCTGATGACTTTCAGAGCTTCTTTTTATCTCAGTTTCACTCCTAATCAACTCTTCTAAAGTTGAGATATAATATCTACTTAGGGAGATGTTGGGAGTCTCCATGAGAGAAAGTAAAGTTCTCCATATAGCATAGCCAAGGCTGTGACTGAAGGAAGAAATGAGGATCTAAAACACCCATGCCAAACTACAGGGGAGACTAAACCACCACAATTTACTTTTAAAGTTTACTAAAAGTGCAGTTTTTAATCACACTCCTCTTCTCACCAAATGCACATTTTTTCTCTCTGCCTCGATTGCAGCCCTCATCTTCTCTCCCTCTACATCAGCAGCAAGCACTCACCACACCACAGCCTGGACTCTATGCTGTCCTGAAATTTTCTCCACCAAACAAGACAGTCTCTTGTTTTTGAATTCTATCTCACTTGATTTTCAAGACATCAACAGGAGAACACTGTTCTTTGCAGTAGAATGCAGTCATGCTGTTAATAGAAACCTCTAGAACCCAACCTCCACTGTCAGCGTCTCCCTTCACATTCTGTTTTTCCAAACCTCTCTAAAATGTTCTTCTAGAATAACCCATTAAACCCTGATCTTAACAATTCCATTCTGTAAAATAGATACAAAAGCCTATGAACCACATGATTAGGTGGTCACAGCAATGACGTCACTCCTTAGTAATGACTTCCTCTATAATTTACTTTTCTACTTTCTGTGGGAAAATGTCTGTCAAAATCAGCCTAAGAACATGTCTTAGTTACTCTTCTAATGCTGTGATAAAATACCATGACCAAGGCAACTTACAGACAGTGTTTAATGGCACTTCTGGTTTCATGATGGCAGAACAAAGCCATGGCGACAGGAACAGCTGGGAGATTACAGAGAGATCTGACTAGGGTGAGGAGAAGTGTCAGAATCCTCAAAGCTTGCCCTGATGCATTTCCTCCAACCATGAGCCTGTAGAAGTCATTCTTGTTCAAGCCACCAAAGGAAGAACATTCATTTGGTCTCATGGTCCAACATGGAGGAAGACAGTGTGGCTGGGTGTCTTGTGTCTGTGTGCAGCTTGGAGCAGAAAGATGAATGGTGGTGTTGAGTGGGCTTCCTTGATCGCCTACCCCCGGGTCTACTACCTGTGTTTAAGAAAAACCTTCCCTCCTCAGCTAAACTTCTCTGAGACACCCTCACAGATCCACCCAGAGATGGGCTTCTAGATGATTCTAACATCAAGTCAAGTTGACAATGGAGACTGAACATCACATGTGCATTCACAGACTCAAGGCAGGGCAGACATGTGGAAAAGCTTCATAAGAGAGGAAAGAGTTTGGGTTTGCTGTGGTTGAGGGCTCTTGGCACAGAGAAGTTAGACAGAGTAAAGTGAGGCATCCTAGGTGGTTGGTTTGGGTAACATTTATCTTTCTCTAGTGGTTTCTGAGCTGGAAAAGGGAACAAACAAGGAAGCTCAGTGGCCATGTTCTGCCATCTACTGACACCTGAAACCTTGGTAGTTTGGCTTGCTGAGCTGGCTGGGGCTGCAGGAGCAAATCAGGGTCTGCTGTAACGTAATCTGGGCACTGTTCACTTGAATATTTAGACTCTGATACTCACTGTTGAGAAGACAGGGAACAATCAGACCTGCCTCCTGCACATCAATCACTTGGCACTGTGTGGTCGATCGCACTGTGTTCATAGTTCTGAATGACCTAGGGATCAAGTCAGGACTAGGGAGTGGGGAGAAAAGTCACTCTGAAAACAGAACACTTCCTGCTAACAGGACATCATTGCAGAATGGCAGTAACTTATCCAGAGAAGACCTCAGACCTATGCTGGGGAATACTTTGCAGTAGTTTTGCAAAACAGATCACAAACTGCAGGAATCATTTGATACTTTTGTTGCTAACCCAGAATCATATCAAAGGTCTACTGGATCTGATGAGTGTTGTGTGTGATAGACGATTCTCTTAAGAAATATTGTGGAAGGACTGTACATGCTAGCCCAATAGGTGAGATAGATGACCTGTATGCATGATTTCTTCTGCCCTGCAAGTCTTATATTCTATCTTATCATCCAATAATCATAGCCAGAAAACAAACCGTTTATTTACTAATTTAGCAACATCAATGGGGTAAATTCCTTTATTCCACACTCTAGGTTGGGCCAGTATTTGAATTTCACTAGCTTGTTGTATTCCTGTATGCCAAAGAAATGTCAGTGAAAGAACTCTTGGATCGCAGAGGTATATTGAGCACTTGCAACTTAAATTGTCCTTAAGCACTTGCCACATGAGGGAGCACTTACCACATGAGGGAGCACTTACCACATGAGAGAGTACTTGCCACATGAGGGAGCACTTACCACATGAGGGAGCACTTGCCACATGAGGGAGCACTTGCCACATGAGGGAGCACTTGCCACATGAGTGAGCACTTACCACATGAGGGAGCACATACCACATGAGGGAGCACTTGTCACATGATGGTATATTACCTACATGCTAGCTACATGCTAGGGTATTCACCATATGCTAGAGCACTCTCTCTGTGTCAGAGCATTGCTGTGGGTTATGGTGAGAGTGGTGAGCTTTTTTTTTTCTTCTCAGAGCTTATACTAACAGAAAGAAAAAAATCTTGTTTATACTAAAAAGTAACACAAATAACAAATGTGAAAATGAAAGGCCATGGTTCCATTCTCTTTAACATGACTCCAATTAAAAGTTAGTCATGCTTTCTCTGGAAGGATTGGCATACTTCCTTTTCTTAAGTTTTAAATAAAAATTGAAAATATCTTTTGGACCTTAGTCCAGTACTAACATGAGAAGGCTTTGGAATGACACTTTGTACTTGACCCATCTCTAATGTCAAGGTCAGTGAATGTCCTTCTGGATAAACTAGAGACACAGCATTTTTCAGATGGTGCTGGGCAATTCTGAAAACATAGGATTTGAGGGGTTATTGTGTCAGTGCCATAAATTTTAAGCCAGCTCTTATCAAAAGGTCCTGTTTACACTTCATAGAACAAGGACTCCGCAAATGAGAAGCTGAGGCCTGTGTCGTCACCTCTACAGATGACCTATGTGAATATAGAACTTATTGATGTCCCAATGTGTCTATGTCAAACCTCCTTGAGTTATGACAGATGTCTGTGTGTGTGTGTGTGTGTGTGTGTGTGTGTGTGTGCGCGCGTGCGTATTTTCAACTGTTGGATCCCTAAGCACTTAGCATTTGTTCAGAATTACCATTTACAGAAGAATCAGCATATTCTAAAAAATAGTGTTTGTTAGATTTGGTTTGCTTCAGTTTTAGATTTGTGTGTGTGTGTGTGTGTGTGTGTGTGTGTGTGTGTGTGTGTGTGTGAAGGTTGTTTTGGTTGACTTTTTTGTTTGTTTTGGGCTTTGGTTTTGGTTTTGGGGTTTTATTATTTTTTGTTTGTTTGTTTGTTTGTTTGTTCTTGCTTTTGTTCTAAGATAAGTGTCTGGAACTTACTAGATAACCAGACTGACTGCCTAAGCAATCCTTTTGACTCTGCTTTCTGAGTGCTGGGATTATAGGTGGCTAGCAAGATTTTTTATTTAAGATAAGCATAAATGCACTGTGCTGGCTATTCTTACATCAGCCCAACACAAGCTAGATTCATTTGAAAGGCGGGAACCTGAATTGAGAAATGGCTGTAGAACATTTTCTTAATTAGTGATTGATAGGAAGGCCCAGCCCATTGTGGGTGGGGCCATCCATGGTCCAGTGGTCCTGAATTCTGTAAGAAAGCAGGCTGAGCAAGCCATGAAGAGAAAGGCAGTAAGCAGCACTCCTCCATGGCCTCTACATCAGCACCGCCTCCAGGTCCCTGCCCTGCTTGAGCTGCTGTCCTAACTTTCTTCAGTGATGCACTACAGTGTGGAAGTGTAAGCCAAATAAACCCTTTCCTTCCCAACTTGCACTTTGGCCATGGTGCTTTATCGAAGCTATAGAAACCTTGACTCAGAACAGGTGCTATCATCTCTAAGGGATTAGCCTGCAGCTTTGGGGATTATTCCTACTTAAACAATGGAGCCATTTGAGGACATGATGAAGCTGCCCAGTGATGCAGGAATCCTTGCTGCCCATCTCAGTTGTCTGAAATTCTCCCTTTTCTGCATTCACCAGAGCTTCTCCTTGTGAAGCAGAGCTCCAGGAGCTGATGGAACAAATTGACATCATGGTGAGCAACAAGAAGCTGGACTGGGAAAGAAAGATGCGGGCCTTAGAGACACGACTAGACCTTCGGGATCAAGAGTTAGCCAATGCACAGACTTGCTTGGACCAGAAAGGCCAGGAGGTACTGACCACATGCCAGTAAAGTGTTCACACGCCAAACTCATTTGTCACTTACAATTCTGTCAGCACATCTGGTGTTAAATGTATGCTATCAAATAGATGCAGAGACTAATCCAGGTGCTTACTGATGGTGACAGTCATTTAAGGTACATGTGAGTAATAGTGCTTGGGAACAAAAGCAAAAATGCTTTGGTTCCTATAGAAGCACTGCCATAGAGACCAAAGCTGTCTTTGTTCAGCTGAGTTCAGAAGCATTTGTTGCTTCTGGTCCAATAGAAAATATTTTATGAACAAGCATATCAAGAGTTAATTGTCAAAGGAGACTGCATTTGGTGAAATTGTGTGTGCATGTACAAGTGTGTTCTCCTGTATGCATAGGTGTGGGTGGGTGGACATGCACCTGCAGTGCCCACTTTGAAAGGTTACCATCTACTCTCGTGGCTGCTCACTGCTGAGCTGGTCCTCATAGAAGAACATGAGAGTTCATAGACCTTGGGGGCTGAGGCAAAGCACATGTAGACCTTCATGGCTCGACTCTTCTAGGAGAGGCATAAAAGTAGAAAGCTCTCCAGTCAGGAATTACACATCAGCACAGAAGCTTTCATCAGCCACTTTCTGGCTCTGTGGATTTCTAGATGGAATTGAGTTTTGGAAAAGCTGAGGGCATTGGTGTTTCACATGTGAATGTGCCTGTGGTTTTCTTGGCAGGAAAGACAGGTCCACTGATTAAGGCATATGCAAGAGCCTGCAGCTACACAGAAATGTGTCCCCTCTGCATTTAAAGAGAATAATTCAAATCCTCAGCAAGCGTTCTTAAGCATTTTTATTTTCTCATTAATATGTTAGTTCTTATAAAATGGAACAGTTATCCATAGACCACCAAGCTAGTAAGGAATGAAACCTAACCAGAAGAAAATCTTTTTGTTACATTAGCAGATTTTTATGTGAGTAGCAATGGCACAGCCTCCCAAACAGATCATAAGGAGTAAATTCTAACTCTTAATTTAAGATGCACCAGTGCCGAGGATCTCTTACTAAACACACTTCCACGCTGTCCTAATACATGGCTGGGTGACAGGGCTGGAGACATTGCTGTCTATGAATTTAGTTATTAGTGGTTATCAGAAGAACTGCGGGACAAATATTTACTCTTGGTTCAGTGCGGCATTTTAATTTGGATGGCACTTTTTTGTACATTATCTGATTTTTTTAAGGTAACTTCAGAGAATGCTAATTTAAAGTATGTTCTTAATGCAGGTGGGGTTACTTCGACAGAAGCTGGACAGTCTGGAGAAATGTAACTTAGTAATGACTCAGAATTATGAAGGGCAGCTACAGACCCTAAAAGCCCAGGTCAGAGAACAAGTTAAATGTCACATACTTTGATAAGTGTTTTGATCTATACAATTGTTATTTTTAAATGTTTTGTATATAAGTAAATGCTCTTGTGTCTTAATTGCATGTTTCTCTCTGGTTTTTGTTATCTCCTGTGTCCTGATTTGTCTCTCAGGCTGTCACCTGCAATACCATCTGCGCTGCCTTCACAGTGACAGATACTAGACAAATAACTTTGTCTCTCCAGAGGCAATTTTTTAATGATTATTAGTTAAGAGAACAACAACAAAAAATTCTCTCCTGTGGTTATTTCTGGGGATAGAATTTTTTCCACAGCAGCCTAGAATATAAATGTTTGTAATATGAAGTAAGTAGCTGAAAGAACCAAGTTGGGCCTGCTCCTGACGATCTGTCCATAAACGGCAGTACTCTGGGTATCCTGAGAGGGGTACCAATTTCTGTCACCCATCATTGCATCTCCCCACTGGGCTTGCCTTGAAGTTTTGTCTCTAACCATAGATGTTTCACAAGGTAGGAATTACCTGAGCAGTACAGGCCCTGCAGCTGCTGGGGTCCTTAACCAAGTAAAGGAGTCAGCAGGGAATGGGGTATGATTGTGAACTCAGACCAACTCTTCTTGGAAAACAAAGATTCCATATATAATCACCTAGTTAAAGGGTCCTGGGGTATTCAATGCTCTTCCATAAGCTCCTTTTCTAGAAAGGGAACTCAGCCATTAAAAATGAAATGGGAAACATTTGAAGTCATTACTTAACTGCTGCTACAAAATGCTTCAGACTAGCTCGGTCTACATTTTGCCTGCAATTCAGCCATCTGCCACTAGATAGCAACTTGTACTATGAAGTTGCTTGCATACAGTTTTCTGAGCTGAGACTAGAAGCATCTAAAACTTAATCAAATTTCACTTTTTTCCCTCCTACAAAAATAGCAACACAAATCTGAATTCACTGACAGCTCAGTGTGGATATGTCTGATGCTTCTGAAGAGTTAGACTAGCTGTATGTTTCTCTAGCCTCCCAGAAGCCCTGGATGTTGTAAGAAAGCATATGAACTTTTAGAAAATAGGGAGAAGAGATGAGTTGCTTATGGGCCTTGAGCACCAACACATCATACCAGTGAGCTCACTGGGGTCTGTTTTAGTATCATCACACAGCTCAGACACAGTAACAGGTGCAGAGAGACAAACAGTGGGCAGAGCCCAGAGGAAATCCTGTTGTCTGTAGCAGAAAGACCAAAAAAGCAGGAAACCTAGCCAACACAAAAACCCAAAAACATAGCCAAGTACCACAGAAAAGTAACTCTGGTCTGGCCCACCAACAAACACTGAGGAGGAAACCTAGATACCTGCCTGAGTGGTGTCAAAAAGACCAAATGCAGAGTCAGGACCATTACTAATGTGAGACCTCTACAAGACCTCCCCAGCTCCTGGAGCCTGTATTTCCACAACTGCCTTGTAAGTAGGTGATAAGATGCCCCACCCCTGCTCCTGAGGGATGGGATACATATATCAGAGGAAGCCTCTTAAAGCAGCAAGGTGAGGGGGCTGGAGAGATGGCTCAGTGGTTAAGAGCACCCTCTGCTCTTCCAGAGGACCCGGGTTCGATTCCCAGCACCCACATGGCAGCTAACAACTGTCTGTAGTTCCAGTTCCAGGCAAACACCAAGGCAAATAAATAATAAATAAAGTTTTTTAAAAAAAAAAAAGCAGCAAGGTGAGATCCACCTCATCCTACCCCATACAGCATCGCTGAATTCTCTGTGAGAAGCAGTAATAGGTACCCATGCCCTCAGCACAGTGCAGTCAGTATGACACCAGCCACCAGCGGGATCCCGGAACTCCCCTTCCTGTCTGCTGCAGTGAGGGACACTTCCCCTTGCTGCCCGGACTTCCACTGGCTCCCAGCAGTAGCCATGGTCTCCAGCTTCCCTAATACAGCATAAGCAGGAGACAGAGCCTGGAGACACAATGCCCCAAGTTTCCAGATCCCTACAGAGAATCACTCACAATAGTAAAGACAGATTTCAATGTCCATGAGAAGACAAGGTCAGCAGGTGTCGACAACACTATAACCTGACTAGGACTTTGAAGTAGTGGGCAGAAAGATGATTCAGTGAACACTCACAAACAGGCTTGAAAGTAATTTGTAAAAATTATAACATTCTATCTAGGCAGTGATGCCACATGCCTTTAATCCCAGAACTCCAGAAGCAGAGGAGGCACTCTGTGAGTTCAAAGCCAGCCTGATCTACACAGTGAGTTCCAGGACAGACAGTGCTGCACAGAGAAACCCTATCTCAACACACACACACACACACACACACACACACACACACACACACACACACACTCATGCAAAGAAGTGAAAATTAGAATGAGCGAACTGAAAACCTCAGTGGAGGGTCTCAGAAGCAGGATGAAGAAGGTAAGCGGGAAGCATTTGGTGGAAATTCCCAAACTGCACAGGGAGAAGACACTAAAAGCACACAGGCCTGAGGACACGGGCCTTCACAGCAAATTGCCTAAAACCCTGTCATTAAAATCCCAGCAGGAAAGGAAAAAGATAAAGGTGGCTAAAGTGCCCCAAAATTTGAGTAAAGTGTCACCAAGCTAAGTGAACCTCAAGCAGGAAAAACCCAAAGAAATATATAAAAGACAGAAACAAGGAACAACCTCAGAAGCGTTTGAAAGAGACATGTCTTGTTGAATGGAAAAGCAACTTAGGCAGCAGCGACCTCTCTGTGGAGGAGCAGAAGGCTCACAAGGGCTGAGAGAACAGAATGTCCCAGAGAAAACATCCTTCCAGAGTGGTGGGAAATGAAGGCACAGTCGGGGAAACGTGAGTCTCTGCTAGCACAGTCACCAAAGTTCTGTAGGCGGCAGGAAAACCCCTAGTGTAAAATCCTGGGTCTCTGGGCATACACTTTTCTTCTGCTCTTGAGTTTTGCTAATTGTTTAATTAAAAAATTTTAAATGTCTAATGTAGTTGCCAGTACATGTAGCAAAAATAGGTCACACTTTTGTTTATAAACGAGTCAGGATGAAAAGAAAATAAGGATGCCACATTTGAACTAGAAAAATATCAGGTACTTGCAGACCACAGCAAGCTGTGGCATTTAATCCGATGCTTGGAGGAAGGGCTGAAAAAAATGTAAAGAGACACACTCAAAACTATCTACAACTCACAGTGCAGCCTTAAAAATACCCCTGTGAACCATGAGAAGACAAGAAAGTAAAACCACACTGCAAGCTAGGGGAAGCCAGGAAACAAAACACAAGAAACCAAGCTTAAGTAGAACATATCCATCATTATATTAAACAAGAATGGCCTAACCACACAAATTAAAGAGTGCCAGATACATAAGAACAGGACCAGCCCAATGAGCAGTACCAGGAACTCCCTTCCAATATGATTGTACAGAGAAGTTGAAAGTGAAAATATGGACAAAATTACAGCAAGTTATGGTTAAGAAATGAAAGCAGATGACTGGTAGAAGAGACTAGCCCTTCACCAGATGCACTAGGAGAAGCAGGTGAGATGGACCCGAGTCGGTCAGCAGCAGAGTCAGTGTGTACAATGAACAGACACTGAAATCTCCTCAGATGCTATGACATGGCGCTCTAGACATACAGGAAAGTATGAACCTGCTGTTAAACCAACTGAGTTGTTGAGATTAAAGTTGTCAACACAAGATGGCATTAAATAAAAGTAAGGGAAATCTGGGGGGACTGATAGCTTTTGCTGCCTACATACACTCAACACAAAACTGAGCAAAACACTTACAAGTGAGTCAAGGCTCACTGCACAGTTAATGAAAGCCCAGAAGCAGGATCATGCTCAGCCTCAGTAATGAAGTTTTAATATCAGGGTCTATCGTCACTAATTGGGACATTTAAGTTTTACTGCACTTGCTAATCATGACTCACGTTTTCAAAGAGCTGTGTGGAAAAAAAAATGTTGTGAAGGTCAGCTGTAAGTAACTGGTACTATTTCCTATCATTTGCAGTTTTCTAAGCTAACCAATAACTTTGAAAAGCTGAGACTACATCAGATGAAGCAAAACCAAGTTTACAGAAAGGAAGCCCTCAGCAAAGAGGAAATACCCTTTGAGCTGAGCAGTTTGAACCAGAAGTTGGAGGTGAGCAAACATTCAGTTCTTGTGTTCTGAAGGTGGTATGTTGGAAACCTGGACTTGGTTTTCAGGCACACAGCACTCTGTATGGCTTCTTAGTGTACCTTCCACTTCCGGCACTTAGTGAATTCAAACATAACTATGACTTATAACACATACACACACATTGAGAGAGCAGGAAAAAAAAAAAAAAGGTACAAAGACTCTGCAGCTGTTGAGTGAAGTTGAAAGGCATCCTGGGGTCACTTAAATCGAATACCTAATAAATCTTTTAATGTCCATTTAACTATCAGGTACTAAATCTCAGTGAGCCTCAAAACTGTTTTCAGAACCAGGCCTGAAGTCCCAGAGTGTTTGTTTTCTTTCCTTTTAATGCCTAATTCCACTCCATTTAAGTTGTCCCATGTCACTGAAAACTAGAATCCATCTCTGAAAAGGTTCAGTGTGTTGCCAAGACCTTTATCCTCACCCTTTTAATGTTATAGCTTTAGAAAACAAGCCAACTGTCTTTCTTTCTGTGCTCTTGAGAACCCTTGTGGACAATCCTGAAGGGCTGGTGTCTCTGTAAGCCCCTGACAGCTGGCTTGCTGGACTCTGGCAAGGATTGGGGTCACTTTCTCCTGAACCTCTGGATTACCCTATTCAGTTTCTTTCATTCTCCTCAGGTCCTAAGCCGAGCGACCCTTCCCCAGCCAACAGTCTCATTTTCTCCTACTCATGAGCTCAGGACGACCCTGCATCTCCTAGTGACCAAGGTCAGAGACAGTTTAGGGATCTCGTCCTTGTCATTCTCCACCTGGATCTGACCTTGATCTTTCTTCCTGTCCCCTTATGTTCTTTTGAGATCAGAGCCGTGGAACTAACCAGTGTGGGAGAAGGCCTGGGGAGTTACTTTCAAAAGCCCCACAGATTCCATCAACACTTTCTTGGATAAGATAGAATTCTTCAGATAGAAAGCCACTGTCACCCAGTGACACCTACTCCAGCTTCCCAAGTGGCATGGCTGGCCCCTCAGAAGATGTTCAAACACAGTCTCTGGAGAACTCACCCCTTCTTAACGTGAAAGTCAGGACACCATTGTCCATTGGTTGGTTCTTTGTGAGCTTCTGAGGGGAACCACATTTATATACATGGTCTTGACAACACACATCCCCGTGAAGATGCTTATACTTATGCAAGGGTTTTAAGTACACACAGTATAATTTGAAAGATTATAAAGCATCCAGCACAGCTGCTTTTTTTACAGCCATCTTGAAATAGCATGCAGGAGATGGCTGTTGTTGTTTTTGAACGTGTAGCATGTTCTTCCTTAGGAAAAGCACATTCAATGCTGTAGTAATAGCACTAGGGAGAGTGTGCGCAGTAGGAGAGTCACGGAATAAAACACAGAACATCCCCAACCCTTCTCAGTGATTCACTCAGTGACATTCAGCCATGTTAGCCTCAGAAATTCATCTTTGATCAGTAAATTAGGCTGATAAGGCTGGGGCACAACTCAGTCAATAAAAGGCTCACAAGCTCCAGAACCCCAGACTCTAGCCTAGAAGCTGGGCATGCTGGTACACATCTGTAAACCCAGCACTGAGGACTCTGAAGCAGGTGGATCCCTGGGCACACAGGCCAGCTAGCCTAGCCTAATCACTAAGTTGGAGGCCAGATGAGATACATAGTCAAAAACCAAAGTGGACAGCTTTGAGGAATGACACCTGAGGCTGCCCTTTGACCTCCAATTACAGACACGCACACACACACACACACACATACACACTTTTATATTTAGATACATATTGACACATTTAGGGGTAAAGATGAATGAGTTCAGAAAGTTCTCTTAAAATATTTCCACAAATAAAAGCGAGAAATGAGACAGACTGTTAGTGATAGTTAAACCGGGTAAAGATTATGTGTTTTGGATTACTCTCCACTTTTATGTAAGTATGAAAAAACTCCTAATAAAAAGTTAAGATTGGAGGATGGAGAGATGTTTCAGTGGTTAAGAGCACTGACTGCTCTTTCAGAGGACCTAGGTTTGATTCCCAGCACCCACACGGCAGCTCACAGCTGTCTCTCACTCAAGTTCTAGAGGATCTAACACCTTCACACAGACATATATGCAAGCAAACCACTAGTGTATATAAAATAAAAATAAAAAAGTTAAGATCATTTTGTGATTTGTTGAACCACTAACACTTTCTCAGGGTTCAGAAGAAGGACTCTTTTTAAACAACAGCCAAAAACTAATACCCCAAAGATCACCAGAAACACTCATTTTAATGACCATGATTCACTCTCAACCTAAGTGGCTCAGAGAAGGCTTTGTAGTCTTAAGAGTTGCTCTTGGAGGGCTGGGTGACTCCCTGTACTAACGTTCAAGAGCTCCCACATTCCTAAATCCATCATGTTGGCTGTCTAACCTTGAAAGCCAAACTTCCGATTAACAAAGGAATCTGGGCAGTAATCAGTACCCACTGATAAATCTGTGACACTATCTAGCCGTCCTAGACCTCATGGATGCCTGTTTTAGCCCGTATGAGCTAAGGTTAATGCTATTGCCTCCCCCTAAAGCATTCTGGGGCATATTTATGATTATTTGTGGATGTTAAGTAGGTGATGATAAGTCTACTTATTATCTAAAAGATATTTTTTAAACTCGGCATGTGTATCACATCACACTAACCTTAGCATTTGGGAGGCAAAGGTAGAAGGATCTTGATGGAGTTCAAAGCCAGCTTGGGCTGAACAGTGAGACCCTACATGAGACATTTAAAAAAGAAAAACATATTCATTCTTTAAGCCAATCTTATTCCATTTTTTAAATTTTTTTCCCCAAAGAGTTCTTTTTAAGTTAAAAAGATAATAATTACTAAAGTTAGCATGCAAAATAATGGGTTTTCTCATGACATCATCATAAATATTAAAATTAAATTTTTGAAATCTAACTTGCATTGATTTTTTTAAATGTTATTCATCTTCTGTTTGGAACTTGATTTTGTAAATATGTAGCTGTTACTGAAGACTCATTCTGAATTTTTATATCATTGATTGTCAAAAATCACTCCATAGATGAACTGTCCCCATTACCCTAACAGTTTGTCAGAAGGTATTTTTATGTATGTAGATGACAAAGTGTATGCCTGCATTTCCCCAAGCATCTTCTCTGCACTTGATTTCAGGTTGCCTTTAATAACTACAAAGTCTTCTTCAGACCTTCTTACAGACCTCCTTCACTGATTAGGACTTGTATATAAAACACACACACACACACTTAAATTTTCACAAATATTCTTCAAAATTGTTTATATGTAAGGAATGTGGAAAGTGCTGTTTTTCTCATTCTAAGCAAGATAGAGTTTGAATTATCAGAATCAATGTTTCCTTTCCGGCATAGTCCAGCTGGTCCCTGCAGTCATTTTCAAAACACTCTAAATTCCAACTTGACATAGTAGAAGAAAATTCCCATGGCTTTTATTGTTCTTATTGTATTTTATTGTACTTGTGTACTGTGAATGCTTTATTTGTATGTGCATTCTGCTTCTTTACTTACTATATGGTCCTTTAAAGGTGAAGCAGGGGGTTAGTCATGAAATAGTTCCAAACCAGGTGCTGTGAGCCAAGCTTGGAGCAGGTAGTTCTCCATGCTAATTTTCTAAAGCCTGGATAGAAAGGCACACTGCAGTGACCAGGCCAGCCAGTAGCAAGATGCAAGATCCCTGGCACCTCTGAAGCCATGCCCATTGCTCACAGTATTGCAAGGTGCTGTCATGCTCTATACTGCATCACTTTGAGTGGGTGTTGTGCAGCTAAGCATGCTGTATCCAGCTAGTCCCACATTTTTCTTGCCCAACTGACACATGTGAATGAAGGCCAAGATGTAGTCTCTGTTCCCCAAATGAGGTGGTTTTAGCTTCATCCTTTACACAGTGGCTTTGAAAGCCAGGGACCAATAAAGCCAACATATGCAGAGGCTGGGTAGCTTAATCAAAGAGTCAACAGGGCAAGGTTCTGATGAGGGCTCATCTTGGTTCAACAGCTGTCTGTTGGTTGTACAGTGAACGGGGGCAATGGGAGGAAATTCTTATCTTTGTTGGGAGTAGGTGTGTGTTCATGAGAATGTGTGGAAGCCAAAAGTCAGCATCAGGTACTTCCTCATCTTTTTCTACTTTTCTGAGATAGGATCTCTCACTGAGACCCCATTTGGCTAGAATGGCTAGGCTAGGATCCTCCTGCCTCTGCCTCCCCAGCACAGAGATTATAGATGGGAAATGATGTACCATCCAGAATTTTTATACAATGGGTGGAATTGAACTCAGGTCCTTGTACTTTCACCATGAATGCTTTACTAGCTAAGCTGGCTTCCAGACCCCTCCCTCCCTCCTTCCCTCTCTCCCTCTGTCCTTCCCTACTTTATTCTCTCCCTCTTTCTCTCTTTTCCCCTTTCTTCCCCTTCTTCTTCCTCATGTGTGTGTGTGTGTGTGTGTGTGTGTGTGTGTGTGTGTGTGTGTGTGTGTGTGTGATTCCTCTCTATAGCCCTGGCTGGAACTGAAACTCTCTCTCTAGACCAGATTGGCCTTAAACTAGGAGATCTGCCTGCCTCCGGGCTGGGATTAAAGGTGTGTACCATCATGCCCAGCCTGAGCCCTGTATTTCTTAATCTTTTATTGCAAGGACATTAACTCAACTCATCCTGGCTCCAGAATCATAATCAATAACCTCCCAGAGGCCGAACTTTCAGTCTCATTACAGTGAGCGTTAGGTTTCAAAATAGCCATTAAAAGAGGTACAAACACCAAGTCCATAGGCATCTTTTTAAAAAATTGCTCTATTTTTAGTTGTGGGGAGGAATATTCATGTGAATGCTGATGCCTACTGAGGCCAGAGGTGACAAGTCCCCTGGTGCTGCACAGTTCCCATCAAGAGCAGCACAGGCTCTTTCTTAATCACTGAGTATCTATCTCTCCAGCTCCTAGACCCCGCCTCTTAAGTAGTGATAGACAATGTCCAGTGACTAAGCATAGAGAATGAAATAAAGGGAAACATCCAAGCAATGGATAGGAGGTGACAGCTAATACCAGGAGTTGTCTCACTCTCCCTTGTTAGCCTTTGTCCTTCTCCATATGTGAGGCCAGTGCTTTCAATATGTTTAATATTTCTATGTTAAAAATTCTCCAATTTCCTCAAAAAACTAGAATACACAAGTTAAGCACACCTATTCTGAAAACTTAAAATTCTCAAATGCTCCAGAATCTCCAAGTTTTTTAACGCTGACACAATGCCACAGTGATATGTGTAGCCACAGTATGGATATATTAAACACAGCACATAATGTCACCTTTTGGCAGGCTACACACAGGGTATGTGAAACAGATGAGTATGTTTAGACTTGGATTGCATCAGCAAGGCATCTCATTATGACGATGCAAATAATCCAAATCTGAAATGAAACTCTGGCAGAGCCTGTAGTAATCAATCAGTGTGTAATTCCATCGTTTTCTTGTTTGCTTTCCTAGTAGGTAAAGAATAGACTTATTTGTTTTCTCCTAATGAAGACACACAAAGGAAAGCAGCGCTGTTAATTGCACTCTTGGTGAATACTAATTCTCTGTGTGTTTGTCTCCCCTCCCCCTTCGGAAAGGAGTTTAGAGCAAAGTCAAGGGAATGGGACAAGCAAGAGACCCTCTACCAGAGCCACCTAGTGTCTCTAGATGCTCAGCAAAAACTACTATCTGAAAAATGTAATCAATTTCAGGTAAACTACTATTATTGCCTAAACTGGAAAATATAATTAGAGGTTAATTACTGCTATCTTTGCATTCACTATAGAATCTATTTACTCATGGGAATGTGAACTGAAGGACAGCAGCCACTGAGGGTCTAGTGATAACATGACCACGTGCACAAACCCTTTGTGACCAAGATTTTCAGATCTCCGTGTCTGAAAGTCTGACGCTGTTTTATCTTTCAACAACATATACTTTTAGGCAGTTTGGGAAAATACCCATAATTCCTGCACTTGGGGGCCAAGACAGGAGGGTCATGAGTTTGAGGCAAGCCTGTACTATGTAACAGGACTCTGACTCACAAAAAAAGACAAGAACAAAGCAAAGGGTACATCTGCATGGTTTGTTTGACGTGTCCTTACCCACCTGGAGGGCTGAGCGCATCCCCAGGCACTTGCAAACGTTTTTACTTCTTGCTCTCAGAATTAGACCCTATTCTGTGTGCTTTCTGCTTTGAGGAACATGCTTCTCTTGTGATGTCGTGACTTTACACATTAGGAATTCCTAAAACCAGCTATGTGCTGGCAACTGTGTTTCCTCAGTATGTTTCTGGTTTTTATTTCTTTGCCACAGAGACATTTTTCAACTATTATGTAATTGAATTTATATTTTTTTCTCTTTTTATAGTTTTTAGATTTCCTCCTCCAGAGTCATCCTCTGCTTCAAAATTATGCAAATACATTTTCCCTTCATATCATTTGAAATTAAGATTATAAACCATCACAACACTGTACTGTACAAGCCATGCTTAATACTAAAAGATATCTTTACTAATTATTTCTTTGCCTTCATGGAAGCTTAAATATGATATTATTCACTTAATTTGCCTGATTATCATATTTCTCAGAAACAGGCGCAAAATTACCAAACCCAGCTAACTGGTAAGAAGCAGTGTCCAGAGGACAGCAGCCCTGAGATCCCTCGTCTGGTATGTGAATCAGATTCTGGCTGTGAAACCAGCCAAAGAGATGAGTTCATTATTGAAAAGTTAAAGTCGGCCGTGAGTGAAATAGCACTGAGCAGGAACAAGTTACAGGATGAAAACCAGAAGCTTCTGCAAGAACTGAAGATGTGCCAGAGACAGTGCCAGGTGAGAGTCTGCGCCTGAGGTGAGTCTGTGCCAGAGGTGGTACCAGGGGAGGGTCTGTGCCAGAGGTGGTGCCTAGTGTGCCAGATGATGGTCTGCGCCAGAGTCTGTCCTGAGGCGGTGCCAGGGGAAGATTTGCGCCAGAGGCGGTGCCAGCTATTGCTGATGAGCTGCACAGACGCTGGCCTGACAAGGACACAGACTGTTATATGACAGCTTCTTGTTAACTGTCAACTCACGTCAGAGCTCCCTCTGTGATTCTCACCTGAGTACATTCCTAATCTCAGGGGTATGTTAGCCTCTGGAGTCTTGTAAGAGCACAGTGATAATATGTGTTATTACCAGTGCCTTGGGACATCAGTGCCAAACTCTGTGCCTGAACACTATATCCCAGTAGCCACCCATCACCCTCCCCTCCAGTCTTTTTTGCAGGTTTAGACTTTGGCACATGAGGGACATGGTAGTCTGCTTCCCATTATTGTAGCAAAGCACTCTGGGTAAACAATGCAGAGTTTAGGCTCATGGTTTGGGAGTGGCCTGGTGACTTCAGATCTGTGATGGGGCAGAATATCATGATGGGAGAGCAGGGTAAACTAAAACCTCATGGCCCACAAGCAAAGGGGAAGGAGGACAGGTTGAGGTGTCCCCTGGACCCCATCTCCCAAAGGTCCAACCACCTGGCCCACAGAAACTCTTTGGAGAGTAAGCCTGTAGCACACAGGCATTTAGTCTGTCAGTGTCTGATCATCACTTGGTCATAAGCCTCTGTGGACCAGTCTTCTGGAATGCAAGGTTTCAGTGACCCCATTGGATTGATAAATTGATAGGTATGTACCCAGCTTTGTCTTCCTTAAGACAAATGTTTTTCCTTCTGCTTTTTGCAATTAGTAGGGAGGTTTGGTTACAGCGCCCTTCAAAGTCAGCTCTTGCCATCTCACACGTGTTTCCTACCTATGTGAGACAGACAGACACGTGAGACACCCTTACCAGCCTTTCTCTGTTCTAACCCTCCTCTCCACCTCCAAACGCTTCCTCACTCAGGTTGCCCATCTCTCAGCCTTCACATTCCTCCCCACCCTAAAACTCACTGCCTGGGCAGACCCCCGTTTCTCTGAGATATTCCGCCCCAGGGGCTTCTGCTCTTCCAGGATCATTTCCTAGTCCCGGGACAGCCCCTCCTTCCGCACTCTGCAGTGTCTCCTACAAGACTGTCCTGACACATCTGCATTAACATCTGCTCCCCCATAACCTCTTCCCCTGCGTTTGGGAGGGGACAGATCACAAGGTTCACACATTCTCTCCTCCAGTGGCATCTCTAAGAGATCTGCATGTCTCCCTTCTTGAACTCCAGCTTTGTCTGGAGAAAGATATTTTTCTAATATTAACTTGAATACAGATGTAAACAAACAAACTAGATTGAACTGAAAATAGCGGACAGTGAAGGAGCCAGGAATCCTCCACACATAGAACAGTGTGCCGGCGTCTTCTGTGCTTCCGTTACACTCGAAGATTAATCCTCCTCTTCCGAGAGGTTGGCAAGGATCTTCTAGAATTCAGCTTGCTAGTTACCCCCCTGCCTGTGAGAGGTGTTGGTACAACTGCTGCACCCAGCAGGATTGATTCTCTCCTCCTCTGGGATGGGACATTGGTCCTACCTTCTGTTTAAAGTCAGTGTAAGCACACACATCCCTGCTCTCTTCAGGGTGGAGCCTGTGTCAGGCACACTCAGTGAATAAGCAGATCATTTTCTAGGTCCTTCCAAAACATTCTGCCCTGTGCTTCAGTTCACACTGCATTGACTCGGGAGCCTTGTGCTTTGGCTCTTGGTGGGGTCTTTCTGGCTCTGGTCGCTGCAATGCTTGCTGAGTGGGTGAGGACAGATGTGAGGATCCGCAGAGCTTTGCTAGCCAGACTGTCAAGTTCAGTGAAAGACCCCAGCTCTCTTTCTCAATAAGAAAAAATGAAGTAGAGCATAGAAGATATCCAAGGTCCACACTGTCCTCCTCACACACACACTGTGCTCACGTCACAGGCACAAGCCGGTAAGCGCAACCTTGCAAACACACACACACAAACAAACTACATGTATTAAAAAGAAAACCTAATGATTGTGAAACATGTTCAAAGGGAAAATATATGTTGTTCTAAAAAATTATTTTTGAAAAATTGAAAAGTAACTTGGTTCTAAAGTTTCACAATTTCTCTTCGGAAAAAGCACCAAGACCCCAGATTTTTCTTTTCGTTTTTTGTTTTCTCCTTCCTGTGTTTCATTTCCAGGTGTCATTTATGACCTGTCCTGTGTTTTCTGATAAATGCTGAGAATCCATTGTTTAAGTTTGTCATCTAATTTGAAGGTTTAAAATCACGGTTCTTCTCAGAGCGTTAGACACGTTACTAACTAAACAGATGGACCTTAAATTGGTTTTACAAAATTTGCATTTTTACCAAGTAAGGATTAGTAAAAGTAAATAATACTGAAACCATAAAAGTCATTTGCAAAAAATAAAATTATCTTCTTTCTAGTCACCTGACAGAATGTTCTACACCTTGTGTGTAAATGCAAAGAGACAACTATTCCTATTTAAATTACTGTCATTTAGTACATACATCGCAGCACATTTTCATAACAGCTGTGTCTGCATCTTCTTGAGGCGCATCATTTGTCTTTCTACAACCTTGAAATGTGTCAGCACACATATCCCACTGCTCATGTTTATTTACTATTCCACACACCCCTCATGTGTTTAAATGTGCAGTGTTCACCAGAGATTAATGACAAGAATAAATGGTTCTGCTGCTTACAAACATCTATACTGAGAAAGTTAACTTCTAATTTTCTAAAATCTAGAGCAATACTGTCCAAGAAAAGTATATCTAACCAGAGGTCTAACTTAAATTCTGGAGTGTTTGTTATTGTTTGTTATTTTGTTTCTTTTGAGACAGGGTCTCGTGTAGCCCAGGCTGCCCACAAACTCCCTATGTAGCCCAAGGTGACATTGAACACTTCCTGAACTAGGAGTCTGCATGTGTACCATGCAATTAAGGTTTCAAAGTGCTGAAAACAGAACCCAGGACATCATGTACACTAGATAAAGGCTGTACCATCTGAACTCCATCCCTACACTTGCTTTAAAATCTTCTTGTAGCCACATTAAAGAACTAGAGAGAAATGAATAAATTTATTGTAAGTAGTAAGTTTATTTAAACAATGTATGTGTATATCAAAACATTGTCTTTAAAATATAAGCAAATGTAAAAATTATTAATGAGAAATCTCACACTTTTCATACTAAGTTATCAAAAAATCTGTATATGTTATACCTATATATACAATATACCTACATTTCACTGCTCTATGCCTGGTCTATATTTAGATTTTTATAAACTATCAAAATTAAAGGGATCTTCCAATGCTTAAATTGTTCCAGACACACTTGAAAATGTCCCAGTAACAAAATCGTTTCCCAGATATTTGACACATTGACAAATAATTGATTTGACTTTCATGAAAAATTGTATCAATTTTAAAACTACATTCTAGTTTTAAAAATCCATTAATTCTCATGTCATCTCAGGCTTATTGAAACTAAAGCAAGAAGATGATTATATATTTATCAATATCAGCAAATCCTTCAATTGTTCTTACACTTTTACAACCAATTTACATTATGCTGTCAGCTACAATCTGTTTTGCCTATTTATCTGTCAAATCATTATTTCCAACTTGTACAATGTACATCTTAATTTACATTCTTACACCTGTGGCGATGCTGGATCTTTACATGTGTTTCTCCTGGGTACTCATCACCACAGAAAATGTTTTCTAGAAACAGAACAGACCACTCCCATCACCCTGACACCACAGGTTACCAGCCTGAAGTTGGGGCTTTCCCACTTCTCTCCCCCAAGAAAAACACACTCACTTTCTGTTTGACATTTATGTTCCATGTGGAAATCCACACAGCAGAAAGCCAAGGCTGTCTTTTCTTCTCCTGCATAACATAACAAGTGACTTTTGCATTAAGGTAAATTACTTTTCTAGTGTATAACTAATTGTTTCATGTCTCTTTAGTTTTTGAAGTTTTAACTCTTCCTGAAAAATCCCCACTCTTCAAAACAGAGAATATCTAATCTAATCACATAAGACATCATTTTGAATCTGTTTTTAAACTTATTTCTAAGTAACCAGGAATGTGTGTGACTAAGATTGTATCAGTTCCTTTCCAAACCCAGGTCCCTGGGAAAGACATGTAATTGAAGGCTTTTGCTTTTTGAAGACTTCCTGAGAACTCTCATCTTTAAGGTGGAATCATTGCTCATGCCTGCCAAAAAGTAAAGCTAACTCACAACATGTTATATCCATATAATGGGATAATTCAGCCATAAACAGGAGTAGCTGTGGTATGGCATGGATGAGCCTTGGGAACTTGCCTAGGGAAAAGTAAACAGCTTCAGGAGCCACTTACTGGCTTTGATTCCTAGGGAAGCTACAGCACATCATGGAACAGGCCACAGTCATGCCTGAAATGGGTACACAGCACTGTCAGGTGATCAACGTGCTTGTCTGTAACCCCCACTCCTGACACCTCCTCCCTTCCACAGCCAGCCAGCCAGGCTCTGAAGCTCCCATATCTAAATGCAGAAGCTTACCTCCAACCCATTTGTCCTCCTGTCCTGCTGCTGGAGGAGGCTGGTCTCCTAGCAGGTTCTCCTGCCCACCTTCTGAGGAGCCTTGCCCACTGCTATTGCCGTTTCTCTCTGTCCAGATCCTCTGCTTCACTTCTGAACTGCTCTGGCCACTTGTGGACCCACAGGGTCATTGCTATCCTGGATATATCAGCATAGCTTGACTGCCATAGGGCAGGAGAGGAACTGTGTACTTTATTCAAACTTCACTGCGTCAGGTTCCCACAGTGTACTCACACTGATGTGTTTGGCCATTTGTTCTACCTTTATCCAGGATGGTGAGATCTCTGAGGGATGCACATGCTAGGAGCTCCATGAGGATTGGTCCAGTGAGTGAAAGGAATTCTGTAAGAAAGAGGAAGCAAAAGAGGAAACATGCTTTACTTAAAATTACATTGATTTATAGGTGTTAATTTTTAAATTATTTGACAGTACATGGTGAATTTTGGTCATTTTCACTCATCATCACCCTCTCTCAGACCCCTTCTCCCCCACTGGAGCCCCCCTTCTTCCTAACAATGTTTGTTTACCAAAGTAACAGTAGCAGCATCTTCCTAGGACTTATAATCTCCTTATCATCCTATCCCAGGTATAGATTCCTTCCTGTGAAACAAGCCCCAAAGCCAATCAGAATGTGACTGGTTATCTCCATAGCATCCCTGCCACGGATGCACTGCAGGTCCATGGTGCTTGGCATGTTGGTGACATGCAGGGTCTCCCACTGAATATACTACTAATGACTTTTCTTACATCTCAAATTTCATAGCATAGTCTGGTGTTGTGAAAGCTGCTGTTCAGGGAGGAAGCTACCAGCTTGATTTTCCTGTGTCTTGTAATAAATATTTTAGCAGTAGGATCTGGGGGCAACCAAGAGCACTGACAATATCCTGTACTGCTTTGAGGGCTAGATTTTTTTTTTAATGTATTGTGCACCATAATTCTAAAGTGAACACATTTTTTTTTAATGCAGGCCATGGAAGCAGGACTGTCAGAGGTGAAGAATGAGTTACAGTCACGTGATGATCTCCTGAGGATTATAGAAATGGAAAGATTGCACTTGCATAGAGAACTGCTGAAAATGGGAGAAAGCCAGGCTGCCCAGGAGAGCAAGAAAAAGTACAGTTCTCACACTGGAGAGAATCTTCTCAAAGCAGGATGTGTGTATGTATTCGAGGGCATCATATTTGAACAAGAATAAAGTTTATTTGAATTACCAGGCATTCTTTAGGATATCAAAAGAAACAACAATGTAGAGCTAGTGTTGAATTACAGATCTGAGGAGAAGTGAGATTTATTCTTTATTCTAATTGCTTCTACTTTGGCTGCCAGTAAGCCTGATGCTAACCTTTTCACTTGCTGATGATGTGGTAACTTTGCCTCTGCACTAAAAACTGCAGCTCCAGGCAGAGAGTTGTTTGTCCTGGAGGGATGTCTCAGTGGTTGAGAGAACTTGTCACTCTTCCAGATGTCAGGTGGCTCACAAACCTCTAACTGCAGTTCCAGGGGACCTGATGCCTCTGTTCTCAGAGGGCACCTGCACTTAAGTGCACAGACACACATACATACACATTATTTAAAATAAGATAATCTCTTTTTAAAAAGTTAATTACTAACACAGGTTTCTCCCCTTAAAAGAAGACATATATTGTGGTTTCCACAGCCATCAAAAAGTGGGTCTTCTAAGAATTCTTGGTGTTCAAAGTTCTAAAGAGATGGTCTGATTTCTTCAACAGTTCGCTAGTGTGAAACTTCTCAGAATCAGCTAATGCAACAAGTGACAGGATTTTTAAAAATCTGAATAGCTAAATGATCAAGGATATTTTACTGAAAGATAACTGTTACTGCTTTTCAGGCAGCAGTAATTTCTTCAAAGTTGTAGAATAAGATGAAAAGATGGTTAGAAACAATGGCTGGTCTTTCAGAAAAATCTAGGTTCAACTCCCCATATCTATGCCCATATGTGGTAGCTCATAACCACCTGTAGCTCTAGTTCCAGAGAGTCTAACATCTGCTTCAGGCTCTGCTGGCGCTACACACACTAACATGGTGCATGCAGGTAGAATTCCCATACACATAAAATAAAAATAAATCTTTAGAAAAATGTCCACTAGTCATGATGGCACAAGCCTTTAATCTCAATTCTAAGGAGGCAGAGGCAAGTGGATCTCTGTGTGTCCTAGCCCAGCCTGGTCTACCAAGTCCAGCTAGTGCTATAAAAGAACAAAACTAATACTGTTCAATCCAAACCTATCCAGCTTTCTTTCCATACGTGGGTCCTACATACATGGCCAATACAAACTCTTCTCTGTCCTCTGTCAAACTGCATGAACATTTTGGTCCCCAAACTATGTCTTTCTCATTTGAATGAACCCCTCAGATGTCTTATTCTGGAGCACAATGAGAAGCTGTGCATTGGGCATTACACCCACCCCACCCAGCCCCGTTACATCCTTTGGCCTTCATCTTTCCCACTGCAGTCAGTCTGGTGTCCGCTGCTGCCTGTCTGGTCTATTGTCTGGGTTTCTTTAACTTGGACCCTGCCTCCTCTTTATGGATTAAGGTGAAGTAGCCCAGAGCACTGGCTCAATGGTTAGCGATGTTTCCATTCACTCCCAGGACCTTTCTTGATGATATTAAATTTTGTTAGCCTTTTCATTTCCTTCTTTAGAGCACAAGCACCAGGAGCTGACATGTTTTGCATTATTAAAAAAACAATTCCAAGATCTTTTTCTTAGATGAGAAACCATACCTTCCTTTATTTTTTTGTGTTAGCACAATCATATTTTCTAACCACATATCCTATCAGAATTGCATGGTTTTTCATTCACTCGCTGAACCTGGCCAGCTCACCCCAAAGTGGTCTGTTCAGCACTGCCCCCCTTGAGAGTGCTTGGAAAGAATCCAGAAATGAGAACATTCTTTTCGCCCTTTCCAAATCATAACAAGTGAGACATTTTAAGACTACTTTTGAAATGGATGCTTTAAAAGAATGTCAGATAAAATAGAAATACTCATGACACATTTGTTGGTGAGAAACACATGAACACATGAAAATAGCATGCAGTGTGTACTCTGATCATATGGAGGCAAATAATATGTAGTGTGTACTCTAGTCACATAAGAAACATGTTTACATGAACATATGAGGGAAAAGATAACATTCACAGAAAGACTGACAACATTTCTCCCAGGATCATTACACAGCAGTGGCAATGACACGCACACAGTTGGTTGGCCCTACATCAACTCCAGTGTGCAGAGTGAGTATGTGTGTGTGTGTGTGTGTGTGTGTGTGTGTGTGTGTGTGTGTGTGTGATAACTGTGATAGTCAGAAAGATCAACTTAGATACCTATACCTCAGGGAGACCACTAGGAATTTGTACCTTTTGAGAGACCCTTTATTTCTAATCTTTAAGTTATCTTTCCACTATTACTGGAATTTGGACTTGTGGTTTTATTTTGTGTGTTTTGTGTTTGTGATATTTGGAACACCCTCAGGATGTCTCTGGAAAGCCAGTTATGCTCACAGGTGACAGAGTCACAGCAGATTCTATAGTGGTGATCTCACCTAACTTCCTGGGGCTCCCTCTCCCCTCTCGGTACTCTGCCTTGTGTTCTAATGGCTGGTTCTAGTTTACCCTATAGGGAAGTGGCTCTCAATACCTGTGCTTACCTAAGCATCGCGTGAGGTTGTCCTTCTGCTGGGAGATTCCTGTCTCTCATGGCCCCCCACCAGATTGACAAGTGGTTGCTGCTCCATTTTATGTGCAAATAGAAAAAGAAAAAAGAGACACATTTGAGTTCCGCTCCTGGCCACATTGTCAGATGTCATCGTTTTCAGTGTCCTTGAACTATCCGCTCCCCCTGAACTTCTGACATATCTCTTTGCCTCAGTGCATCAGCACTTGGTGATCAGCAGTTGAGTGTATTTCCAGTTAGGTTCCCAAGCTATTTTATTACAAGAAGCAGTCTTTTCTTCTTATTCAAAAATCTTATCTATGAGGAATGGAGAGCTAGCCCAGTGATTAAGTTACCAGCAACCTCATGGTAACTTACAATCATCTATAATGGGATCCTATGCCCTCTTCTGGTGTGCAGGCACAAATGCAAAGAAAGCATGTGTGTGTGCATAAAAAAATATAAATAAATAAACTCTTAAAAGTCTTACCTACATATGCAACCCTAGCACCTTGCCTATTTTAATGTCTATTTGAAATGTCTATTAATTGCTACCTTTTCTCCCATTAAAACCACTCTCACTCAATGGCTCAGTGGTTAAGAGCACTGACTGCTCTTCCAGAGGATCTGAGTTCAATTCCCAGCACCCACATGGCAGCTCATGGCTGTCCAGTTCCAGGGGACACCCTCACACAGACATACATGCAAGCAAAACACCAATGCACATAAAATGAAAACAAATAATTATTTTTTAAAAAAAAGACTGAGACCAGACCAGCTGCCTGAAAAAAGTAGAAACAAGCTGAGGCACATGGAAAGGACACTCTTCAACCTGTTGAGCTTCCTTCAGGTTACACAGTGTGCTCCAGGTTCCTCCATCTTTGTGAGCTATCACCTATGCTGGCCATGGTGATGCGGACGTCTTTGAGTCATTTATGTTCCTGAAACTAAGCTTTGCCCATATTCCTATAAGTGACCTCAATACAATTCATGGCTTATCAGATTGTGTAAAAACAAAACAAAACAAAACAAAAACAAAAAAAAAAAAAACACTCTCACTCAAAAACAAATATTCTCAGGATGTGGAATTATTGAAATTTGCAACTTTTTTAGCTAACAATATAGTGATCCTTCTCTACAGCTTTAAATGATCTAGACAAATGTATTAACAATTTTCCAAGTTAAGCTTAAGTGTTGCCTACTTTATTTTTAATTTCTAGACTTGAATCATCGTATTCCCCTTCTACCAAAGAACCAGAAAGGAAAAAGAAAGAGTTGTTTTCAATGGTCTCAGATCAAGCAAATCATGAAAAAGAATTAAACAAGGTATTGAGTATGACAAGGTCCATTCTCTCAGCTCTGAAGTGTCTGCATAAAATCTTCCTTCATGCTCCCTTCTTTTTCCTGTTGTATTTTTCCTCAAAAGGCATAATCTACCAGGCGGATAATTCTGATACACTGTGTGAACACAAATCTTGAGTTATTCTGCCAGCAGGAGACTGCAGGTGAAATGTGGAGGTGTGCCTTTGTGAGAGAGCCCAGACTGGTGCTCAGCATGTAGGTGACCTTGGGGGACCTGCTTGCACATTTCATCTAGGATGGTGTGGTTAGTGCCATAGAGACAGTGAGCAAACATCTATTACTCCAGATAGGGCACTGACTATAGACTAAGGAAGGATTCCACTGCAGGATCATTTGGTAAACCAATGTGTTTATTAATTACCCACAGAAGCGGGCATGTTTACAGAATCATATGAGATTAGAGCAGCTGCATCACTGAAAAGCCTCTGCAGGAGGGGAATGCATCACAGAAGCTGCATCCCTGCAGCTCTTGACTGACAGCTCCGCTGCAGTCTCCTGGTCCCAGCAACTGTTAACTGCTGAAAACAGTGACTGAACTTTAGGTACCTTACAACTTCCTGGGCCTTACCTTGCAGGGTTGTTAGTTTACCGAGTTATGAGCTCTGTCTTCATTGCAGGAGGGATTGTTTCAACTCAGAAAAAAGAGAAACAACTTCCAACACCCTGAGTCTATGCTGAGGGTGAAAGGGTCCCTTGTGGCTCTTACCATGTGCCAGGAGCAAACTGTCCCAAGGATTTAACAAAGCCTATGTCACTCAGTCTTCCCAGTCATCTTTACAAATGGGATCTATGCCATCCTCTTTTTGCATCAGTGGAAACTAGGACAGTTGAGGCAGGAGGATTGCATCAAGTCTGAGGCCAACCTAGGCTATATAATTATCAAGACCCAGTCTCTACCTTTCAGCCTCTTAAAAGACAGATCCTGGCAGAGCTTGCTGTTTGAAAACTAATACCATTTCGGCATAAAAAATGTGTTAGAGAGCAATTGTTGTTGCTTTCCTGTTTTGAACATTGATACCACATAACACCATAAAACTGATCTTACTGATTTTAAAAATATAACTTTTAAAAACTGTTCTTTATTGATATTCCCAGAGATTGTGTCATTGTAAAAGATTTGACAAACGCCATGTGCAGTTAGGCTCTCCTAGAGCTCAGAGGCCTCTGACAGAGTTAGAAATACTGAGTAAAGTCAAGAATCCTCGGAGTCAGCCTCTGAGGTGGAGGAAAAGGCCAAGGCACAGACCTCCCAGCCCCTAGATGCCCAGGCAGCAGCACTGTGCAGGGCGGTAGTGGGTGGCCAGAGTAACTAGCTGCAGCTTCCAAAAGTATCTACAAAGACCATTTCCATTCCATTGTTACAGCACCATGAACTATTAATCTCATGGTTTTTCTTCTGTGGGCACAGAATTGTTTTTAGTCACTTATTTTGTGATAAAATTCATATTTTAAAAAAGCTATGCCATTAGAAGTACAGATAAATCAATCTTATTTAGAAACACACTCTGTGAAGGAACATGTTGTTTTAATATCTAACCACTGCAAACTAATAAAAAAAAACTTAATCCTCTTTCAAAATAGCATATTCATTTTTTTTTAATTTTCTGACTTTCTTTTTAAAAGGACTGTGCTAAAGTATACCACAGGGACATAAACAGTGAAATCCAGACTGTCAAACTGCAGAGCAATATAGTTATTCACCAAATAAACTGTAAGGAGAAAAAATAGAGAGGGGGAATCAAAGAGATTGAGAGGGAGTGAGCAAGGCATCCCAGTAGACAGAAGGCGTGCTGCTAAACTCGATGACCCGTGGTCCATCCCCAAGACCCATGTGAGTGAACCAACACCTATGAGTTCTCTGAACCTCTACGTGTGTGCTGTGGCAGGTATATGAACACACAGACAAACGTAAAGAGACCCATCACATATTCTGGGGTTAGGTCCCGCAGCTGAGACTCTTGCTTTGGGGAGCTAGGCAACACACCCCTGGTCCCTGTTTACTGAATGGCAAAGTAAAAACCATGTGATTTCAAAGTCATATTTCTAATCTTAGTAATCAGAACAGGACCAGATAAGGAACAGGTGTCACCTAGTCTAGGGGGCAGCACATTGGCCTCTGGACACAGGTACCCCTTGAATTAGATCATCTTTCCCTGGTGTGTTAGTCCCAAACCTTAGCCATCCCAGCATGCCACCCACGATGGATTGGGAGCACAGGTTCCGGAAAGTGACTGCTTTTCATGAGGACTTTAACTGGAAAGTGAGATTATGGAACTGGATGAAAAGACCAGCCATATACAAACAGAGAGCAGATTGGAAAAGAACCAAGTGGCTTGGTGAGATTCTAATTCAGTTTCACAAACTTAAAGAGCACTAGAGATCTGGGACAATTTCACATTTGAATTCTGCCTGAACATTGGTGATACGAATGAACTAGTCATTAGGAGACTCTAAAGGTGTTCTGGAGAAGGGGAGAGAGAAGAACAGAAATAAAGAGAGTTGTACACTGGATTTTTAAAGAGGAAATATAAAGTAGTCACTTTACCTTTTGTTGTCCGAGTATATTCACATAAGTCTCTGAGGACTCTCTTGATTTCCCTCTGGCTTTATTTCTTGGAGCACAGATGATGGATCAAAACCCTCCAGTCTCCCTCACTGAACACAAGGCTCTGGCCTCAACCTTGGCAGCACTGTTTGCCAAGAAGTCTTCACATGGCTTTCTGGCTTCCATCAACCCTTCAGGATTTTGTCTGTTCATCACTCCTTTGGGAAGGCCATCCTGGTACGCCCCCTCCCTCACCTCTCAGCTGAGTTAGGTACCCTCCAGGACATCCTTCAAGCATCAGTTACTACCCTGTGCTATAATGTCTGTTTATTCCCCCCGCCATGAGGAGTCTCCAAAACGATGCTGGAGTGTGTGAGCAGCTGAGAGTAACAGGAATAGAGACTAGAGGATCTTAGGGTGAACCTGGCTAGCTTTGCAAAGCTGAGAGTGGTGAGGAGTCTGGGTCTCCTGGACCCCTGTTGTGGGAAGGTGAGAGGAGATGACTGCAGGGGTCATGAGAAGCCGGTAATCAGCGCACTAAACTTAGTTACTTTGTGGTTCTGAGATGCAGTGCAGAGTCACAGCACCATGGCATTTATACTTGCTTCAAACAAAAACCAAATTAAACCTTAATTAAAGCCAACAACTGAGTTCTAGTCTCAAATCTGACACCTTTTGTATGATTAGAGTAAGTTGCTTACCCCTTTTAGGTCCTTTTTTCTCCATAAGAAGGTTCTGATGGCCAGACTTGGAGTTATAAAACACCCATAATACCAAAAGTTCAGAGGTCAAGGCATGCGGATCCACAGATAAAGGACAGTCTGGGCTGTGTAGGTAGACCCTGCTTCAAAAACAAAACAAAGTAACAGTTTCTGTTAAGTCTGTACCAAAGCTGAGTCAGTAGTGACACTTTACACATGACAAGAAAGCAATGGATTTTGGGGTGAACATGACTTTGTGACTTAGTGGGCTGCTTGTCCTTCGGCACTAGGCAGAGAGTGGTGTCGTGGACCGCAGACATTCTAATTGCGGGACTGAGGGAGTCCAGCACAAGCTGCCGCTGGCTGCTCTGTGACTAGAAGAGATAGATGTTCATGTCTCTGGGCCACTTTTCCTGCAGATGCGAAGCCAGCTCTATCAGGAGGAAGGCAGATGCTCCGAACAGGAACGCATGAGGAACGAAATCTCTGACCTCACCCAGGAACTGCACCAGAAGGAGATCACTATAGCAACTGTCATGAAGAAAGCCGCCCTTCTGGAAAGACAGCTAAAGATAGAATTAGAAATAAAAGAAAAAATGTTAACCAAGCAACAGGTATGTGCTCATGCTGAAAAGCACTCTCCAGAGGGCTGGCTCCTGCTAAGTGCTCATCCTAACCCTCCTCCTCCTCCTCCTCCTCCTCCTCCTCCTCCTCGACCCTCAAGGGCCTTAGGTACCCTAGGTCAGTGCTGGAGACCTGCTGTCAGAGATTCTTTGTGTACCCCATAAAATCCTGTGTCATGCCATAAAGTATCATCAAAGAAACTACAAGGTAGCACAAACGAGGGTGATCGGAGTGCTATGCTGAGATTCTCCTGCAGCTGTCTGCCTGCATCACCTATACCCTGCAGTTGTTTTCAATAAGACCTTTCCACTAACATTACACACACACACACACACACACACACACACACACACACACACACACTGCCATCAGTGGAGGCTACAGGCCGGGATTTATTCATTCAGCACATACCTTGTCCTCAGAGACAAGCAGAGATAGTAAGATCCTCCCCTTAAGACTGCTAAAGATGCTCCTGGCCCCCCTCTTCCTGTTTATTCTTTACATTTTCCTGTATCTTATGAATAATCAAATTCATAGCCTGCTTTTGACAGCACAGGCTTTATGGCCATTTCATTCTAAATCTAGGTGATTTCAGAGCATAGAACATGAACCAAGACAATCTCCACAAGAGCAGTTAAATCATGTATTTACAAAAACAGGAAAGATTCGGCCTCCATCCAGTCATAGGCCTTAGACTGACCAATTTGTACCATTCACAGGAAAATGGCCACAGGGCACTGCACCAGCAGAGCACTATGTAGATGGCTAGAGTGTGAAGCTGCATGTGAATGGGACTCATTTTCATATTGCCATGTTTCCTAGATTTTGTCAATGAAGGTATATTCTATAATTTATGAAAGTAAATATTTTTAAAGCAAGAGTTTTATATAGAAATGAGCCTTAGATATACCAAAGAGCAGGCCAGGAATAGAGGCACACATCTGTCATCCCAACATTCAGGTAAAAATCAGAGGAAGAAAAAAGAAAGAAAATGAAGTCATAGGCAGGCAAGGAAGCACAGCCAAAACACCAGAAGGAACAAATTAAGCCATAAACTACTTGCTGTAAAAATTAATCAGGCGTTGAAGAAGTGTAATGAGCAGTCTCTTCAAGAAGGGATTTAAAATCGTGGCTCTGCTGGTTAGAGTTCCTATACATGAGAAATGGAATTTCGGACTTGTTGGAAAAAAAGTAAATCGTTATTTATTTATTTTAATTCTAGCCCTGCTCAAACAGAAAGAGAGGCCGGGAGAGGGAACAGAGGACCCCAACAGGTGGTTCTCTTTCGCTCCCACATAGAAGGACTTGCACTCATGGGACAGAGTTAATGAACAGATGACGAGTTCCGTTGTGAGTTTCACACGTGCCTTTTATCTATTGGTCTTTCAGGTCTCGGATATGAGATATAAGGCTGTCCGAACAGAAAACACACACCTCAAAGGAATGATGGGAGACTTAGACCCTGCACGGTACTTGGTAATGAGCTGAATTCATTCCCCAAAACTGAACTCCTAGGAGGTTGTCTGGTCAGGGCTGACCCTCAGTGTGGTCGCTGAGCATGCGTGCCAAAGCTGGGTGTGGCCTTTCCGCAGTAGCTCGCCCAGGCTGGGGACACTTCTGATCAGTTCCCAGACATGCAAAGTATGCACCTTCTTGACTTTAGATCCCGAAACCCTATATCCTAGATGGCCCAGCTCCAGTGCCCAGCTCCAGGGCTCAGTGAAGCCCTCCCCGCAAACCCGATTCAGAACGATTTAGTCGGTCCTTGCTTGGTTCATCTTGAGCGCTGACTTGTTTTGTGACTTGTCCCTTTGAACTGAATGACAAGCAGGAAGTTGGCATGGCCAACAGCTCAGGACATTCGGTACAAATCAAGCGTTCAGTATTTGTTGACTGACTACATAAATTAGCTCCTGGCTCTACCGGGTCTCACAAACAAGTTAAATGGCGCCAAGCCTCTTTTCCATTATCTGATGTAGCAACTGATGGTTGATTTTTGAAGAACTTTCATTGGTTGAACTATTAGCATGACTTGTTTTCTTGTTTGTTTGGTTGGTTGGTTTTTGTTTTGTTTTGTTTTGTTTTGTTTTGTTTATCCACTCAGAAAATCCTACAGTTGTTATTTTTTTAACTGTTCAAAGGACATAAAGGGTAAGATAGGTAAATTTGGGCTTCATGGTTGTTTAAGCTGGCCTGTCCCATTACCATAATGTGAGCACATGGTTGTTTAAGCTGGCCTGTCCCATTACCATAATGTGAGCACGTAGGCTGAGGCCCATGCCAGGCCCCTTCTGAAGCCAACGTTGTATTTCTATCATTGTGTGCACCGTTTCTCACATGAGTCCGTATTCCAGCATGAAGACAGGAGAAGCATCTGGAAGCACTCTCCCTTCTTCCTTGAGAATGGCTGTGGACCCTGTGACTGGAGCACAGATGGATAAAAGGGAAGCTTGCTGGTCTTCCTATCTGCTGCATTAAAAACCTGTACATCATCTCTGCCTTTTCATTCCCTCAAGTGGGACACCCAAGTTAAAGCAGCCCCTGGCTCCCAAGTGTTTGTCTGTATATATCCCGGGTCACCATAGCCCTGCTGAGGGGCTTCACTCTGCTCCTGTAGACTTTTGGCTTTGTTCATTTATATTATTTGGGTTTTTTTAATAATTAAAACACACAAAGCTATATAAAGCAGCTGCTAATGACCCATACTGCTTTGTCCAGCCCCACTGGGCAGCCAAAGGCTCTGGGATGGCTAGCAAGTGGTGGTTCTGTTGCTTTTTCCTCACCATTCCCACAGATAGGGTGGGAGATAGCGTCTCCTACAAAATAGGTGTGAAAGTCAAGCATTGCCAGAGCTGATCACCAGCTCTGTGTGTGGACAGCAACACAAGTCAGTGGGTCCTAGGAGAATTTACACTCATCTAAACTGTACATAATTATCTATGAATTAATCATAATGTGCATGCAGGTGACTTCAGAACATGTTTTCCTCGTGTTAGCCTCTCCACCCCCTTCTTCCACATCCCCTCCCATGTGCCAGGCAGTATACAATGACTACTCAGTTTTTATCCATAACTTTGTGTATTTACAGAACTTTATAAACACACATACATACTTATTTGGGGGGATTTTATCATTAAAAACAATAAAGGGGGTGGTTCAGAACCTAAGAGCATTTGCTGCTCTTGTATAGGATTTGATTCTGTTCCCTACTCCCACATGGTAGCTCACATCTCCTTGTCAAGGCCAGTTTCAGGATATCTGATGTCACCTTCTTGTCCCTAGAGGCTTCTGTACACACAAGGTACACATACATATACACAAAGGTGCACAGAGACACATACAATTATTTTTTAAAAAACTAGATTCACATACCTTTGGAATGTCACACTTCTTATTTTTGTTTGCTCCAAAATACCTTTCCAACCAAGTGGCTCCAGCATATTCTGCCCTTTATAATAGTTGTATAATAGTCCATGGTGTTGATATATCAAAAATTATTAGACTGTTTTCCACAAGTACTTTAGTCCTAGTGTATTTGACTCTGTCTTCATCTGCATAAATAGGTCATAAAAATCCCAACATGTATATATTGGAGCAGCTTTCTGGAGGAGGAACTATTAGTCACAAGATACATGTATTTTAATGTTAATATTATTATCAAAGCATATTTCTTTTCTCTTTCATCACTGATGTTTTATTGGCAGGACTGTTACTACAGTAACTTTTCAGAAGGACTTTATTTCCATTTCCCTGCTAACAGGCAGGCATCCTTTCTGCATTAGTTACAGTTTGCAACAATATGAATTAGATAACAGTTTATGCAGATTTTCTATGATGTTAGTTTTCTTGTCAATTTATAGCATTTTTCAAAGTCTGTTTTCTGTAACTTTATATTTTTGCCATACAAGAAGTTTTAAACTTTGACTTGCCAAAATGACCCTCTTTTGATGGATATATTTGCAGCTTTCTTCTTTGGTAACAGCATTTTCCACATGTACAAATACACTTTTGTATATTTTTCAGAGGTTTTATATTTTCTGTCCAATTGTTCAATCCATTTAAATTGTACTTTGAAATGCAATGTGTAATAGCTCAGTTAAAAATTTCATGCAGACTAAGCTCAGTACACCAGCATTCTTCTTGTAATTTCATGTGGATTCTATCTGGAATTGAATTCGTTTTTGTATTAACTTTGAAGACAAGGCTCTTATTATAATAAGATATAGCATGATTTCTCATTCCTTTATAACACATTTCCCAATAATACAATTTTCTTTGAGTAGTTCCTATTTCCTTCCTTTAAAAATTATTTCTCAAGCTATTTACAGTTCTTGTCACTGTTATAAATGGAATATCTTTCTTTTGTCACATCAAGCAACTAATTGCTGATATAGAAGAAGATCTGAGTTATTTTATTCTTTATAGAGCAGTGTTCTCCACCTTCTACTGCTGGGACCCCTTAATACAGTTCCTCATGCTGTGCTGACCCCCAGACAGAAAATCATTCTGTTGCTACAGTTATGAATTTAATGTAAATATCTGATATTCCCAGTGGTCTAAGACACCCTCACAGAGGTCATGATTTCCAGGCTGAGCACCTTTGCTTTAGAAGGACTCTCGCTGGCATAGTTTGGCTCTCTAGCTCTCTCCTCCTCTCCAGTGCTCACACTGTTCTTGTTATTGCCACAAAACCCTTGTTAAGACCTCCACGAAAATCATGGCAGTCCTTGCTGGCAAATTTCCTAGTTTCGGACTATAAATGTCACACTTTTGGAGTTTTGCAGGGTGTAAATTTGTTTCTGATTCATGATCCTGTGTCATTCTCTCTGCCCTATTATAAAATGCAGCTGCTAGTGCTTGCCAGGTCTTTTCAACAGAGGTGACACCGTGCGAGTCTCCCCTTGCATTTGATGATGTGTCAGAAACTATGGTTGACATATTTCCCAGTTTTCATCCACATTTGGGTTCCTGGGATAAATCTTCCCAGTTTTAAATTAGCTTGATGTCACAGTGTGTTTGCTTAGAACAGCAGGACTCTGGGAGGAGGCTATTCATCCTAAACAGATGTCCTCAGGGCCATGGGCCCAACCTCTATGTGGGAGGATCCTGCACACATAGACTCTCTCCCTTCCTTTTACCCCCTCTCTGTCCACTGGTCTGTGAAAGTCATTGGTGTTCCTAGGCAGAAAAGTGCCTCATGCCAGCACTTTGTCTCTGTGTGCTGTGGTTCCCTTATCTCATTCATCCCATGGTTCTCAAGAGTCATATTTCCCTTTTCCTTTTGCTGGGGCATTCACTTCAGGTCCGCTGCCTCTGTGAAGACTCTGTTTTGACTAGTAGTTAGGGCTTCAAGAGGCTTTTGTGGGGAGCCACAATTCAACCCATAATAGTCATGCCAGTCATAACTGGGTTAGGTGAGATGATACTTTATTTACAGTAAGAGCTGTTCATAGCTCTCTGTACTTGCTTTTTAAGCACACACTGGAGGTTCTGGGCTCTGGGGTGTTTAGAAGCAGTTAAATAAGAACTGCTGCCCTTAGTTACTGAGAGTTGGAACAAGCAATTAGAACAGCCTGGACATGAAGGAGCCCCCCTTGCCTTTTCCTCTTGGCTTATTCAAATCCCTTTATTTTTTCTAAGGTCATTTGGATAATCTGTATCTTTTTTAGGAAAGATGCTCATTTCAGTTTGTTTTCTTATTACTGAAATAAATTAGATCTAACAACTTTATTCAAGTGTTATTGTTAGGTTTTCTTGTTTGAGACAGAATGGAACTATTTATTCAAGTCTGGCCTTGAACTCCATCAGTATCCTCTGTGTCAGGGTTACAGATGTGAACTTTGTGCCAGTTCTGGTCTTAGTTTCTTTTCTTACTCTTGAGCTTGGGTAGCTGAACACATTCTCTTACACTTGTTTTAATTATGACTCACAAGTCTATTTGATACTATTACTTCACTTATTGTTTTAATGTTAACCTTTATTTTTACTTTTTGTGTATGATTGTTCTCCCTCCATCTGTGTCTGTGGACCACATGTGTGCAGCGCCTGTGAAGGCCAGAACAGAACATGAGATCTCTGCTACTGAAGTCACAAACGATTATGAGTCACTATGTGGTTACTGGGAATTGAGCTTGAGTCCTCTGGAAGATCAGCCAGGCCACTGAACTGCTGAGCCCTCTCTCGAGCTCCCTATTTAACTTATTATTAGAGTTTATCAAGTACTTATTCCTCATTTATTTTATTTTATTACCCTTTTCAAATTTTATAAAATGAAGAAAACTCTACTCCTATATATTAAAATCAGATAATCAGGTAATTATTTCAGCAACTATTAGAATATATAAATATAAAATTAAATGATTAGAGATGAAATTTCACCCCAGGTATAAAGAAACAAAATCTATATGCCATTATTTTCAGCCTCCTAACATTTATGATATTTGGGTAATATTAAAATAGTTGGGTTTTTTTCTTTTTTTACCTGCATGTATGTCTGTATACTCATTATGCATTGCCTTCAGAAGCCAGAGGATACCTAATCTCCTGGAACTGGAATTAAGATTAGGGATCGTAATGAGTTGCCTTGTATGTGCTGGGAACCAAACCTGGATCCCCAACAAGAGCAACAAGTGCTCTTAACCACTGAGCTATTGCTCCAGACCCAGTATTTCTTTTCTAGACAAGAGTAGCCTGACATTTCTGGTCCATCTGGCCCAAGATCTGGACTTGCAGTCCTGCAGCTGCTTAGTCTCAAATAATTACACAAGACTTATGTTAATTACAAACTATTCAGTCTATGGCTCAGGCTTATTGATAGCTAGCTCTTACAACTTAACTCAATCCCCTTTTATTAATCTATAATCTGCCACATGGCTGGTGGCCTACCTGCACTTTCACATCTTGCTTCTTTGGGTAGCAGCTTGCAGCATCTCATTGACTCTGTCTTTTCCTATGCTTGGAATTCCCACCTGCCTCCAAACTGCCTTGCCATAGGCCAAAACAGCCCCTTTATTAACCAGTGGTATTCACAGAGTACAGAATGACATCCCACATCAGACAAGATCAATTACTGATCTTGAGATTGGTCCTATCTAACTAAATACAGATTTGAGGACATTTTTGGTTGCCTAATTCTGAAGTTCCTTGCTTTCTTTCATTAAGGAGAAAAAAAAGTTGATCAAAGATGCCTGGGCAGTGGTGGGAAAGTCCTTGGCATGCCACTGCCTCATGGGCAGCTTCCTCTAGCTGTGGAGAAAGACTGGCTGTATCAGCCAGAGTGGCTAAGTTTCTCCAGGTCTCAGTCAGTTGCTCAGATGCCTTCGTGAGTCTTCACCCAGAAATCAGACCTTCCTCTACATTTTCTAAACTGTCATGGTATGCAAAAAAGTATGTAGATGTAGCCTTTTATGCAAAACAAAACAAGTGAACATTTTAATGGTTTATATGTACATATTGGATAAGTACATTTATAAACTTATTTTTAGTTTTGATATCAATATAATGATATGAACAGTTGTCAATATGCATCTATTCAAATATGTTAGAAAGTTGGAAGTGACTTTGAGTGTAGCTTGGGAATTTAGGGACTTCTAAAAGAAATGTGTAAGCTCCAATTATTTAGTTTTCTAGGACTTGACTCCTAAATGTTTGGACCTCCGAAAGCAATGGGTTACTCAAGCCAAGCATTTTGCGCTAAAGTATTGCCCTCCTGATCCCAGAGAACTGTTGTTCCATCAGTCACAGTGCATCTTGGGATGGTCAATTCATAGGCCTGTAAGGTCAGAGGTGGACAACAGAGCATCATACACAGCTTTCCCACAACTTGCTGTGAGAATAGATTCTATGCTACAAAGGTTTAAGAGAAGAACAGTATACACACACATACACACATACACACCCACACATCCCTGCCTTGGAAACTTCATACAGTGTTTAATTACAACAGCCTGAGAAATCTCTAAGCCTCTTGTTTAAGTCATTCATTTTATAATTTAAATATATTTCATTTTATATTCTGAGATGGTGCATTAATATACCGGGTAGCAAATCTCTGCTATGAAATGTGCAGTATTGGCTCTGCTTCAGCTGCAAGATCAATGCAGCAAACTATTTCCGATTCCAATCCCAGTCCACAGAAGCCCATCATGTAATTTGTTACATCACCCAATAGTGGGGCATGAATATTTTAATCAATATGTGATTTGAATAACTGGAATAATCTATTTTTACTCTCTTTTCTACTTTTATAGCAAAAGTAACTCAAAATAAGCTAAAGAAATGTGAAATAATTAAATCATAAAACAAATAGAGAAGAGTGTAAGTAAATATTTAGTAGCTCTTTATAGAAAGAAAATTGGAATATGAGGCAAAGAGGAAGGATCAAGGGAAAGAGGACATTTCACTAAATTAAAACAACAAAACTCAGAGTCCCATTCTAGATAAAACATGCCAGCGTACTATAATTAAAGCTTTAAAAATGTCTTTTAAAAACCACACAAAGCATGCTTTCACCAACTGGAGAAAACACTGGATTGTTTCCTCTAGTGTTAAAAAGTATTTTTGTATTACTAAGCAGAAACTGCTAAGTGGAAAAATGGCCAAAGAATACAAGAAGCAACTGAGAACATATAGAGTGAAAAATGGCAAAAGAACATGAGAACATGTTCAACTTCAGTGGTAAAGGTTGCTGTTCTGTACCATTAGCAAATCCAACAAAATAGTAATATTACATTGTGAGTATGATAAAATAAGACCATTAGTCTATTGTTGGTAAGAATTTATGAGATTCTTTTAAGGATTTGTGTGTGTGTGTGTGTGTGTATGTGTGTGTGT